>JARQZK010001467.1:0-15000 GCA_030704885.1 Cynegetis impunctata | reverse complement strand
TGATACTTATATACCATGAAATCATGAAGATACTTTACAACTTTCCTGAAAAATGATTCACTTAATTATATTATAGATACCTATTTATGAAAAATTGAGGAAAAGTATACTATAATATAATCAAATATCCAGAATATATTAACACCGCTATCATGAAAACTGATGTGCCAAAATATCTGTTATATATTGATATTTTTTTATATTCATTTCTATTTACTCATAACCTGTTCATGTATACTTTCAACAATAAAATATCTTGAAAATTTTGTCGCAAACTGTAAATCATAAATACTTCTTGCAAAATTCATTCAAAGATTGAATTAAGAGATTAATTTCTGAAGAAACTTCTTCAAATACCTTAAGAGGTAGCCTAATGCAGTTAAAATCCCATTAGCTTTTATGATATTCACAACTAGCAACAATAAAATTAAGCTGGCCGAAGATGTTGTTTAACTGATTTGCATAGACGCTTGCTCATTCGCGGAGATAGATTGCAAAATTATAGAATATCAAACTGATTATTCTAACAAACATTTCCTGTCCTTTATCTAGAATTAGCCGTTCTTGAGTTGGATCGACAGAAGTTATTTCTTAAGCATCAGGTAAACTAGTGTGAACATTTTACTGGGAATTTATTATGCGTGAAGAATGCTTTTTTACTCCTGATATTCGATTATATGGGAAGTTTGCATAATGTACCTGGTACTTCAATCTCAAATATTATTATGGTAATCAACAGGTTTGGTTGGGAAATTGTCTAGGGCACAGACTGTACCGGGTTTGAATCCCAGATAAGGTATGGATGTTGTGATTGTCGAATAATTGCAATGTAAAATTATATTCTGCTGGGCAATGTACTAGATTATGATCCGATGAGGGTAGATGATGGGACACAGGCGAATACTCGCCTGTGTCCCATCATCCCCTTTAAAAAAAACAAATATTATGGAAGTAGTGCAACGATAAAAATTATTACTTCACATTTGGTTGATCAGTTATTTCATTAGGAAATGAATCAAAATCAACTGACTGATTTTTGTTTATA
Source organism: Cynegetis impunctata (assembly GCA_030704885.1). Taxonomy (NCBI): domain Eukaryota; kingdom Metazoa; phylum Arthropoda; class Insecta; order Coleoptera; family Coccinellidae; genus Cynegetis; species Cynegetis impunctata. The sequence goes on along the minus strand of JARQZK010001467.1, from coordinate 13,955 downwards.
ATTCCGCGTATTATACGCTGAATTGCCTGAATTAATCTATAAGCCATCACTATTAATTATTTTTAAAATGTAGTAGGAGTCCAAGTTCTCAGATGTTCCGAAATAAAATAAGATAATCTGTATTTTTGCAGTTAATCGAGAGAAGAACCTAGGTTTTGCCTACCTATTTTTGAAAGATCCCTCTCGTTTAATGCTATATCGGTATATAATAAGATATCTTGGGATACTAAAAAAACTTTCATTACCTAGTTGCGAGAACATGATCAGATTAAGATTAAGATCAATGCATAGACTTATGTTGTTGTCATTTTACATTTTCATTGATATCTAATAATTTGCCATTAATTAAAATTTTTATTTGGTTCTATATTTGTTGATATTTCCTTTTACATTTAGTTATTTTATTCCATCAATAATTATTTTATATCTTTTTTCTTATTTTTATTTAATTTTTGTTCATTTTGTTTTATTTTTTATAATTTGTGGTTTAGTAAGATTTGCTAAACTTCGCCTCTCAATATTTTAATCACTGTATGAGAACAATATGAATAAAGTCCTTATTATTACCTAGAGGCGAAGTTAAGGAGTTATAGTCTCACGACAAAAAGTTTGCACCTGGGCCGATTTTAAAAATTCCAGCGGATATCGATAAAACACATATGATTTCAAAAGAAAAGTGTTTTCAAAAATTTTTCCCCACGAAGAATACATGAACATGCGCCGAGGGGTTTCATCATTCCTAGTGCTACGCAGTAGGGTGTGCGGATTTTCATTATTATGAATTTAGTCTAATAGGTTCTGGTAACATTTTTCATTCTGTATAATTATTTTTCGAAATTTGTTATGTGTGTGCTGATAATAGTTTACTATTGAGATCAAAACCTTGAGGATTATACTATAACAAAATAAATTTGGTAAAAAGAGGTATTTTGTTTCCATTGAAATAACAATCAGAAACGTTGAACTGGATCATTCTTTTAGTTCCATAAACTGAATACTGAAAAGCGACATAAAAGCAAAAATTTATACTTTCAAAAAATTTATTGAGTCGTTGGCTTTGGCCAGTTTAGTAGATGATTAACTAAATAAATGATTGACTTAATGATATTGATTCATTGATTCATACTTCTGTTGAACCTACAATGAACTATTCAGCTTATGCTAATTTCAAAGGCAGGGTCGAGTCGTTTTGCAACTTCCTTTTAACACAAAAGATATTTGTAAGAATGAAATGAGGTTCATATATTCAACAAGATTTTTATGAAAGTTCCTCCTGAAAAAATTACTAGTTTTTAATAATCCAAGAAAAAACTCGAACAGGTCATGATATTTAAGTGGAATTCTGTAGAAAGTTTAAATTATGAATGTGGAGCAATTGATAAAGCTATTAAGCATCAGTTAGTTTCATTTTATTTTGAAATTTTATAGTGTGTCTGAATATTCATCAATTTATTTATTCAACTGAAAACCTTGCAAGGATGCAAAAATAATTTCATGGATATTTGCTGCCACTGCGTTTTTACGTCTTTATTTTACCAGAATAATATCGCCTATCTCTTCGTTTCTCTTATAAAACGCGTTTTTTATTGTTGACATAGCAACAATGTAGTAGAATGCATAACAATTCTCACTTAACTTTTCTAAAAAACAGAAACACTGATAGTTATTGTATTTTCTTTCACCAATAGCTTTTCAAGATGTGGATAATCTAGGTACTCTATGAACTCTTGATGAGTAGTTCTACAAGAATTTAAGGGAGTGAAAATAAAGCATTATGTGATGCGACAAGGTTATTAATTCTCGTGTTCATTACAATTTTATCGTATAATCATGGATTTATTTGAGTTTTTAGAACTTTCCTAGATTCGAAGAAAATTATAGCACCTAGGTACTAGTAGAAATTTGCTATGTATAAAAATCAGCAGTATAAGCAGAACTGTTAGTTTCGTTTTCTTGTTATCCTCTCTAATTAATTAGACTAAAAAAAGATGTATTTCTTTACAAGATAGGTATTGGTTGATTTTTAAGTCGAAAATAGTGATTATATATATATTTAATAATTCATTATCGTTAGGTACAATAAGTAACTAATTATCAAAAAATCTGTCACTTCAGTTTTAATATAATGACCATTCTTAGATGGTCGAATAAAACAGAATTAAAGTAGTGGCTGATATTAATTGAATTTAAACTTGAAAGGTGTAGACATATATCAGTCGCTTTTCAAAATTAGATACCTACAAAGCACATTACTGGCCCTGACTCGAAAATAAATACGATTTCACTCTCGCCAGATATTGTCTAGAAGAGAATTATCATTTCTTATCAACAGAAGATTCGAAGATGTTGTAGATATATATATATATATATATATATATATATATATATATATATATATATATATATATATATATATATATATATATATATATATTATATATATTTATATATATATATATATATATATATATATATATATATACATATATATATATATATATATATATATATATATATATATATATATATATATATATATATATATATATATATATATATATATATATATATATATATATTTATTCGAATTGTTGTTGCCTGTGATTTATTTTTAATCTCTTGATAATTATTAGCAATAACAGGCTGGTTGAATCTTAAAAAACTCGATTTAATTAATAAGTTGACGTTTCATTACGATATTGATAATTGAAATTTCTTTGACATTTATTGATTCGAAAAAATTTTTTTGAAAAGACAAGGCTGCTTTGTCTTGCTAATTATTCATTATATGCTATTCAGTCTAATATTAACATTCAAAATAGTTATCGGATGGAATTAATCGCCTCCGTGGCAAAGTTTGACCAAATCTCCCATACCGGAGAGTTCAAACAACAAACCACAAATAAGTGATTTTCTTCCATAACAGAGGATTTTATTATAAAAATTTCATTAAAAACGGCTACTTCCATATAAACGAACTATACCGATAATTTTTGCTTTACTTGTTTAATATTTTCCCAAAACTAATTTTCTTTTTTAATATTAATTTACTCTTTCTGAGATCTCTCGGATGGAATTAATCGCCTCCGTGGCAAAGTTTGACCAAATCTCCCATACCGGAGAGTTCAAACAATAAACCACAAATAAGTGATTTTCTTCCATAACAGAGGATTTTATTTATTAAACTATTTTCATCTCCAAATTTTCAATCCAATACTTAGCTACGCCGTTCTGATGAGGACCAAAGAGTCCAAAACACGTGTCAACGGCTGCTTCCATATAAACGTACTATACCGATAATTCTACTCCACATCTTTAATGTTTTCCCATGACTAAATTCTTTGTTGTTAAATAAATAGTACCCTATTATTTTTATTTTCAAACATTACGTAGGTAAAGGTTTCTTTGGTTTCCCTTACCATCTAATGATAACTATTTTGAATGTTAATATTAGACTGAATAGCATATAATAAATAATTAGCAAGACAAAGCAGCCTTGTCTTTTCAAAAAAATTTTTTCGAATCAATAAATGTCAAAGAAATTTCAATTACCAATATCGTAATAAAACGTCAACTTATTAATTAAATCGAGATTCAACCAGCCTGTTATTGCTAATAATTATCAAGAGATTATATATATATATATATATATATATATATATATATATATATATATATATATATATATATATATATATATATATGAATCTAAAACGTAAATTATCAAATTATAAAGATGCATATGAAATTTTTGAAACCTAATATAATGGGAACATCGATATTTGAAGTGGGCAGACAGATATCTGCAACTCTGTGATTTTTAATAATTTCAAAGAAATTTTATATATATAATTTTCAAGTTTTTACAATCCATAGACTCTAACACTCAAATGCAGTAGCTGGATGATTGAACCAGATTATGAAAATGCTCTTTAAAAGAAACAACTATTTCATATCTATATATTAATTTCGAAAAACTTAATGCAGTCGCTCAAATGGTCTACCCATATAGACATATTAACAAAAAAAATATTTTCTGCATGTTTCGCCATTAAAACGGTTTCTAGAGAGCTTTCAATTTCTGCTCCTTCGTTATGGTTTGCCTTATTGGGGTTCAGATTGAAAAAAAGAGCAATTCGTTATATATTTGATCTGAGCAGAAGGACACATTGCGAATTCTACTTTAAAAAATTCAAAATTCTGACTCTTCCTGCACTATTCATATCCGAATCCGTCTGTTTGATTTGCAAACATATTCATAACTCTTCAGGAAGACCAAATCATAGATATCCCACAAGAAATTCAGATACCGATATTTATTTAATAAACCTCTGTCTTAACAAAAAACTCCTTCACCTATACTGCCGGAAAGTTATACAATCACCTACCATTGGAGCTAAAATATATAAGTACATACAAAAAGTTGCGAAGTTCGACTAAGGCTTTTTTTTTGGAGAGACCATTCTACTCAGTAGTTGAATTTTATTCTGTAACTGAATTTCACAATGTACCATAGACCCTTGAGTTCCAAATTTGGTAGCAACATATCTTATGTATTTTCGTAATATACAAAATGTTGTATCTGTTTGATTTAATTGACAAATATGTTGATTCTTAATATATGTTTATACATAATTGACACATAAATGTTTTTCTGTTTCGTTCTTTTTATTTTAATAGATTCTTGTTTTGTACAACTATTGAAACTGTGTTTTGTTTGGTTAGTTATTATTGTTATACTTTATTTTTAATTCTTTTTATGTGCTTTGTCTACAAAATTTTGTAATTTTATATGACAATAAAGCTATTTCTCTCTCTCTTATGTTTTATACGATCGTCTCAGGTTGAAAGAAAGTTCCAAACTCTAATCACAGATTCATAAATACCATTTGCTGAATGGTTAATTACATAGCAAAACTTTATTCAGCGTGCTTCATTGTGATCAACTGTAATTTATTATTATTGTCTGAATCACTTAAATTTACATTTGTTCGTTACAGTTCTCAGGGTTATCAAGGGCCTTTCTCAATTTAAATGAAACTAAAGTAGAAAATTGGCAGTAGGTGTGAAATGAATGATGCAATATGATTATGATTAACACAGTGAACGCCATTGCAAATAGTTACAGCCGGAAGAAAAAGATTGTACATAAATAGAGTTTGATCTATGCTATCAACAAATAGGCTACCTACAGCTTCCAATGGACCCTGACCTTGTCTACTAATGCATCGTGTTTTGTCTGGGCCAAGTTTAGAAAATTGTTCTAGATTTATTCTGCAACCGATCTAACTTTGATAATGTAGAGGCGTGAAAAATTTAAAGCAATTGCGGAAATTACTTGGAACGCGAAATAAAAAACAATGGAAATTTCGATCAAATTTTAGTTTTTGTAATTTTTGAATACAAAATTTGTTATAAATGTACTAATTTGTTTTTCAATATGCAGTTACGTTTGCAAGAGTCATAATTCTCTACAGATCATGCAATTCTTAGTATATTATAAAAATAATGTGCATAGTGGAATTACATGCTTGTTTCCATCAAATCAATCTTTTTCTTCATTTTACCTTGATAAATTACATACACAAAGTTTTTCATGACAATTATTTAACCAATGAATAATTTACCTTAAACATACAAATATTTGATAATTATACAAGAATCGAATTGAATTTGACAACAATTTCTTTATTGTCATCGTTTATCAGATATTACTCTATTCTTCTGAACTGATGCATTCACCATTGAAGATTTATCTTCATTTTGTATGTTATATAATGAACTTGAGGTTTAAACATTTAAGAATCCATAATAGTCCGGAATGCAACGTAAAAGTTTGGTATGGCGTTGATTCTTGAAAGTAAACTACTACACTAGCTCATAAAGCAAGAAATACCCTAGGTACCTACTAATTGAACTGTGGCAATAAAACCTGAATGGCTGTAGAGCGGGATTTAATACCGCTATATTCTTCTTCCATTCAAAAAGCGTTCAAAATCACGTATGTTACTTTACAAATTATGGACACCGACACCATCATGAGGTTAATTAAACAGATGTTCTGTAATTTAAGTAATCATTTCCGTGAGGTTGAAAATTTCATATTTATATATTATCATAAATATACGAATTAAAAGTGCACCGAAAAGTTTTCTCTTGTATTCATAAAATTATTTTGCATAATTGGAAATTGACATTGATCAGCTTCTCTGCAATATACAAAAATTGGAAAAAATATAGTTGGTGTTTATTTGGGGTATTAAGGAAAATTTTTTTATCAAACATTTGCAGTGTATGATGGTAGTTAATTAAAATTTAGAGTATTAATAATTGATTTATTACACAATGTATACTGAAGAATGTGGTGGAAGTAGTGAAATGGAAAGTAAAAAAAAATTAAATTTATTTTACGATGAACATCTGGAAGATAGGATATTTTTGTTGTTTATTTGAAAATATTTGTTGCAATAAATATTCAATTGTATGTTCAAACAATAATTAATTTGTTGTTAATAAACCTACCCGAATAAAATAGCTGCTGAGTATTTTGTTGGAACGTAAATGAAAAGTATATGATTTAAAGAAAAGCCATTGTTTTATTGAAAATAGTTAAAATTTCTTTCAATAGATTGTAGTATCATTGTTAAAATAGGTCAAAATCGATAAATTCAATAATTTATTGATAAAATTTTGATACAAAAGTAATAAGTTTTGTAGTGTTGAAAAAGTACGTATAGAAGTTTTTTGATTTGACACCAATAGTGGAAAAAATTATGCAAAGAATGGTTGTATACATTTCTAAGTGAAACCTATCTAGGTATGGTGATATGTTCAAACTTCAATATAATTGCACACAAATTGAGAGAATGAACAGATATTCTGCGATAACTACTTTCTTTTAATTCCATTTTCAATGGCCTTCCATTTTCAATGGCCTTCCATTTTCAATGGCCTTCCATTTTTGGACGCTCCAATTAAATTGGAACACGAAGTACAATTCGAATTCGTATGAAAATTTTTGTTAACGTCAACACAAAAACAAATTTGAAACATCTTTCCATGAATCTGCCAGATTGTATTTCTAAGAACAACATTGAACATTGATGGAAATATGTTAAAAGTTCAATGCGGTTGAACACAAACTGAATGAATGTAAGGATATTCTTCAAAAACTACTTTCTTCTAATTCTGTATTCAATGGCCTTTCAGTTTCGGACGCTTCAGTCAGATTAGAACACGAAGCTGTTCCTCTTTGGGGCAAGGAAGACTGTTTCCTCCTTCTTCGACGTCTTTGCCTTCTTCTTTTCGAAACATCTGGATTGCTGTTGTGAATTGAGGACAGACTCGGTAAACTTCCGGCTAGGCTTAAATGAGATGAGTCTAGTCTAGGAAGCATCAGGGCTTCGTTGTAAGTTGGTGGTCCTTGCGATTCCCGAGGATCAGGTGCATTTCTCGATACTTCCTGTTCCTCCAGGCGTCGAAGACGTTCTCTTGTTTGTTGCCTTTGAATGTATTCGAGTCGTTCAGCTGCAAGTCTTTCCTCGTTGTCTTGTTCGCTCTGGGTTTTCCGGTGCTTATCAATTCGCTTGGAAATATAAACAAGAAAGAGTAATATTAAAAGTGTTAGAAAAAATGACGAACCATACCACCACGCGCTTCTTGCAGCGGCGGTTGTTTTGGACCATGCTTTGTGACATGCCTCCTCCCACGTTAAACCCTCAACTTTTGCGGGTAACTGGCATCTAGAATATTTAATACTCTGATCTGTTCTAATCATCCAGTAATACATTCGCTGAAGAGCAGCACAGTCGCATAACCAAGGATTATCATCAATAGATATATCGATAATTTGTGGAAAGAATGATGGGTCCACCGTTGTTAATTTATTTCCAGATAGAACTAAAAATCTTAGGGATCTCAGTGCAGCGAAGGTTTCATTATTAATGGAACTAATATCGTTGTACCCAATATCAAGGTAAACCAAATGTGGGGAATCGAGATTGTTTGGTATGTGAGATATCTGATTCCGTGATAAATGCAATTCGGTCAGAGCAGGTAGATTTGACAAAGAATATTGCATTAAGTAATTCATTTCGCAAGAAGTGAGGTCTAGTAACTCCAAGGAATTGCTGGCGATTTCTTTGATTTTTCGTATGTAATTGTGAGAGATATATAAAGACCTCAACCTACTATTCGCCTTGAACGTATTCTTGTCAATACTCGTTAACCTGTTATACGAAAGATCAAGAGTAATTAAATGATCTAAACGTGAAAAGCTATTTGGTTCTATCTGTTTTATCGCGTTGTATGATACATTCAAAGTTTCCACATTTGCAAGATTTACAAAATTCTTATTCCGCAACCACTGAATGTTATTCCCATGTAAATCTAGGTCGACTAATTTTTTCAGGGATCCTGTTGGTATATGCTCGATATTACAATTTGAAATGTCTAGCTTCAAGAGATTTTCCGATCCACAGTGAAACTGTCTCAAATTAGGATTTTCATTCAAAGAAAGGTAGGACAGAGATGTGACACTAGAAAACGCTTGGGGTTTTATGTGTTTCAAGTTGCATTTACTGATGTCTAAAGACTTCAGGGAAAGAGAGGCTAGTGAGTTGTTTAAGAACATTATTGGATTTTTCGATAAATTTAAAAATTCTATATTAAGGAAACCTTTGAATAAACTATTGTCAATGTAGTTTATCGAACAGCTTTCGAGTTCGAGATATTTGAGTGAAACGCTCCCGAAGTTCATTTCAACCAATTTTATATTTGGATTATTGGATAGGTCCAAGGAGAGTAATTTAGGTAGATTTATTATTCCTTTTGGTATTCCACTGAAGCGGTTGAAGGATAAATTCAGCAACGTCACCTGAAATGAAAAATAATACTTTAAAAACAAAGAGGCACAACAGTATAATGTGATTTGAAACGCTACGTAGGAACATAATTGCCCCTGAATTATTGACACTAATGATCAGTTATCTGGAAGATTACCATCTAAACAATAATTGTGTCCAATGAATGTTATAACGTTTCAAAACCAAATTATTTTTTTGTGTAGAAATTGTGAATTAATTCGTTATAGTATTGAGTAATTTTATATATATATGTATATATATATACATATACATATATATATATATATATATATATATATATATATATATATATATATATATATATATTTATATATATATATATATATATATATATAAATATATATATACATAGCCTACTATAGAACCAAACAAAATTTCAATGTCAAAATATTTTATTACTCAACATATTCTCCTCTTAATTGTTTACATTTATTACAGCGAACCTGCAACGTCTCTAGACCTTTCAAAAAAAATGTTTCTTCTTGCTCTGCAAACCAGACCTTCACAGCTTTTATGACCTCCTCGTTGGAAGAAAATTTACGACCTTTTAAACTTTTTTTCAGCTGAGGAAAGAGATGATAGTCGGACGGAGCCAAATCTGGTGAATTTGTGTTCTAGTAATTCAAAGCCTAAATTACGAATTTTTTGCATGGCAACATGAGATTTGTGTGCAGGGGCGTTGTCCTGCAAAAACAAAACAACTTTGGATAGCTTTCCGCGTCTTTTCTCTCTAATTTTTTCCCGTAGAGTGGTGAGTAATGTCGAATAGTAATCTCCAGTTATTGTTCTACCCTTATCCAAAAAATCAATCATGATTACTCCATGGCAATCCGAAAAAACTGAAGCAAGAACTTTTCCAGCAGATTTTTGGACACGAAACTTCTTAGGTCTTGGAAAACCGGAGTGTCGCCGTTCCATCGATTGTTGCTTTGTTTCTGGATCGTAGAAATACACCCAAGTCTCATCCATAGTAACACTTCGGCTTAAGAAGTCTACATCGTTTTCAAATCGAGCACAGATCGAACGCGATGCTACTACCCTTGCACGCTTTTGGTCAACAATCAAACATTTGGGGATCCATTTTGCAGCAATTTTTCTCATGTCCAAATTGACGTGAACTATATGATGAACGCGTTCGTATGAAATATTCAGTGCTTGAGATATCCGTTTTAGCCCAATTCGACGGTCTGTTAAAATCATGTCATGAACTGCATCGATATTTTCGGGGACTGACACAGAAACTGGCCTTCCCGATCGTCATCATCTTCAATGGAAAATTTACGTCTTTTGAAGCTTGCAGTCCAATTTTTCACGGTCGCATACGAAGGACATTGATCACCAAAGGTATTTGGCATATCTTCGTAAATCTGCTTACCTCTTAACCCTTTTAAATACAGGTACTTGATGATGGTTCGATACTGCAATTTTTCGATTTTCACAATTTCGGTGGACATAGTTTTTCTTTCAATTTATTGCGTAACTCTGGTTTACTTTTTTGACGTCAAACTTTACACTGAGACTTCTAATAAGTTATTGTTCATTGCTATGGTAACGCAATATTTTGTTTATGCAGGGAACTGGTCTAGGCTAACTAGATATCAATACAACCTCGTATATATATATATATATATATATATATATATATATATATATTTATATATATATATATATATATATATATTTCTATATATATATATCATACTTATCAAAATAGGTTTATTATCGCATTTGACTATAATAATGTGATCTGGATTAGTTGGATAATTTCAATACATTGATCCGAAGAATTGTGAATGATGATTCAGATTATAAGTAAGAGTTCTGCTTTAATAACGAAAGCAAGAACGCGTATTAGCAGATATTTCATTGTCAGTTCATTGTTTTAAGCACCGCACAGAATATAACTATTTCGAGGAAACGACGAAAATGTTGATTAAACGTTTATATTATGAACAAATATTTTTCATGAACTGATAAAGATATTCGTAAGTCATATCTGAAAAAAGATTTATTCCACATTTTCTTCGTTTCTCTCATCATCAAAATCATTAATTTTGTGCAGTGATTAGAACAGTGAACACTCACATAACTATATGGTGTCACCTGTGGGGTTGAATCGAATATCGAATGTATATAATGAATGTTATCTGTTTCAGCAACAGCGAAGGTTTCGTCGTTTACACTATAGTTCTGCAAGTCAACATGAGATGGCGGCAGCTTTACTCGACACACAACGCATACTACAGAGCCTGTGTGATTATTCCCAGGGATACAATCCTATTTCTTTTGCATTTTGGGAGAAAGCGCTCATACGTGAATATATATATATATATATATATATATATATATATATATATATATATATATACATATAATAATAATAATAATAATAACATTTAATACATCAGATAACAACAACTATTATGACAATAATAATAATAAATTCTACATTAGTTTAAATGAAATATCAAAAAAACACCATACAAAAATATTACCCTCACGATTACCAAATTAATGCACTATGGGTTCTGTGAAACCGTTGGGTGCACTATTCATTACAACTTAATATAAATTCAAATTAATTTTAATTCACAAAGAAAGGAAGAAGAGAAAAAAGAAAAAAACCAGACCATTTATACTATATCAACACATTCATATTATATACTCTATCCATTTCCCAGTATAAAAGAACTTTCCAAGATCCACTTATCGAGGAGCTTAGCTTTATTTCTAGAGTAAGGCAATGTTCTAATATTGGAGGGCAATGGGTTATAAACTTTTGGGCCACTACAGCTAATGTGCATCTGTACAGCACTGAACTTCACATAAGGCGTCAGCAAATGTCCATGTGTCACATTCCTGGTCTGAACTTCGTGACGCACATAGTTCTTATAATGAGAATTCAGTATCATGTACCTTGCCGCAGACCTAATGTACATTTGATCAACATTTAGCAGTTTACTTTCCCTGAACAATAGTGTAGTTGAGTATCTACTACTTTTAGAAAGCATAGTCTTTATGATACGCTTCTGGACAACATTCAACGGTGCCAAGACAGATTTATATGCATTCCCCCAAACGACGATACCATAACCTATAATGGATTCTACCAGTGAATGATAAATCATCTTCAAGGTGTTCAGAGTTACTATGTGACGCATCTCCACAAACTTATAAATTAACTTTCTGACCTTATATATAACATAATGTATGTGTTTTTTCCATGTTAAACACTCATCGATGTACTTATACACCTAAATATTTGATATATGTCACTCGTTCTACTGTAGCTTCATTTTCATTTGCATTTCCAGATCTACTAGATCCAACATTATTAATTTTCAAGTTATTCAAATGTGGTATCGTCCTCTGGTTGAAAGCAAAGGTGATAAACTTTGTCTTGGCAATATTTAAGGTCAACATGCTTTCATCAAACCATTCCTTAATTTTAGAGAGAGTTAATTTTGCCTTTCGATATGCCATGTCCCAAGTTTTGCTTCTTATAATTCCTGCAGTATCATCTTCATAACAAAAAATATCTCCTTTAACATAGATAGTACTTCATTCACGTAGACTGTAAACAAAACTGGGCCTAGCACTGTCCCCTGTAGCACCCCGTAGTTAATGTGCAATGGTTTACTCATAACCTCATCTATTTTCACCTTTTGAGTTCTGTTGCTAAGATAGGAGCGAAATAAGTCATTTGCAACCCCTCTTACTCCAACATTGTGTAATCTTTCTAGTAGTATGTTATGATCCACAGTGTCAAACGCCTTCGCAATATCCAAAAACATCCCTATAACCTTTTCACCATCATTCATGTACTTCAATATTTTCTCTGTAACATTACACATAGCTTCCTCTGCTCCTGTATTCTTTTTGAAAGCATACTGGTTTCCCGATATGATTTTATATTCTTCAAAATAAGCAGCAAGTCTAAGCTTGATACACTTCTCTATTAATTTTCCAATTATACTAACTAATGCAATAGGTCTGTAGTTTGAAGCCAATTTCTTAACACCACCCTTATAAACAGGAACAACAATAGCTCCCTTGCTCCCTTAAGGATAGTTGGATATATATATATATATATATATATACAAATATATATATATATATATATATATATATATATATATATATATATATATATATACACAGATTCATCAGAACAGAGTACACAAGTATGGGATGGAAACTTGGAAGTGAAGAAAAAAAACGCCTGGAGAGTAGTGTTAAGATCGAATTTTCCTCTCATGTTTGTTCTTTTCATGATATAAATTCTTTACTCCGTAAGTCAATTTGAAGCAAAGTATTTGCATCTTTCGAGCAGAAATTACTAATCGCAAACACATTCACAAAAATCAAGCAAAACAAAAAATAAAGCTACCCAGTATTATCGCTCTACGTTCAGAATTCACCACCCTCATACTAACCTCATTTGAAAAAACTGTGTATTCGCCCATCAGTCGCTTCTAAAATTCAGCTTATTTTCACTGAATCTACTCTTATCTCATAAGGACAACTACCATTTTTTAACAAAAAATATGAAAAAACATCCAAAAATACCCCATACGAGAATTATTCACAAAACTCTAGCCAACCTTAATACCTACTTTAAGCTCCAAATTCGTAAAATTTCGAATATTCACAACATTGAACAAAAGCATTTCATCTGATGATCCTGGTCAGGACATTAGGAAAAATCCATGCAATTATTGTATTATCAGTTCTTATTACATGTGTTAATTTTAGAAATAATGAGACGTCTTGAAAATAGTAAAAATGACCATGGAAGATTTTATTCCCTACAACTGAAGCTAATATAAAACGTATAAAAATTGGTCTGGGCGTAGTTATCATCAGGTCGAGAGGCGATTGGAAGAGAAATTTGTCACCTCGAAGTGTAGCGCGGTTGAGGAAAAAGATGAAACTGATTACTACCACAATATTTAAAACGGGCACGAAAACTACTCCCGTTGATAAATTTTGATGCAGTTTAATAGTGTATTATTTCCGGGAAATACGGTTGAAAACCACATACTGGGCGACGTTGTTCTGATGAGAACC
>JARQZK010001466.1:750000-900847 GCA_030704885.1 Cynegetis impunctata | reverse complement strand
TTTCCTAATCCAGATTACTCTGGGGACAAACAGATTTAATAATTAATAAATAAGTACCTATAAGGCCAAAATAAACAACAAACATAACATACTACAAAACTAAAGAAGCTGGCGGAATGTATTCTTAAGAGTTCGTTTTAAGGAAGGTAAGGAAATGTCAAATAAATCGACGTCGCACGAGCGTAACCACTCATTACTGACTGACATTAATCTACAAAGCCCCACATTCCTTGGTGTATTAGTTTTTCTGAATGGTATGTAAAACATGTCGTGATATCGAATCCTCACATTGGGCACATTGAATTGAATTATACGCAATAACGAGGAGGCTTGCAAATAATTGCTATTGATAATTTTATAAATAAATACTGTCAGACATCTTTCTCCGATTAGCCAGAGTAATGAGTCCAAACCTCCTACGAGCTTGCGAATAATCGAGATTTGGAATATTAAATATCTGAGAAATCTATTCTGAACGCTTTCCAACCTATTAATGTAACAAAAATACTGCGGGTTCCATATTACTGAGGCAAAGTTCACTCTGCTGAAGACAAATGAAAAATATAAAGTTAGAAAGGTGCTATTATTTTTGAAAGATCGGCTGTATCGGAAGTTTTCTCAATTCCTCGGGTGTTCCGCAAGGTTCCCACCTGGGCCCATTATTGTTTCTGATATATATCAATAATATTTCGACTTGCTTCCATCACTCTGAGTTCCTGCTGTTCGCCGATGACTTAAAAGTGTTTACAAAGATTGGTAGCCCTGAGAATTGTGATATGATACAGAGTGATATTGAGAGGCTTCATGAGTATTATCAGGCTAATTCCCTCTTTCTCAACTTCACTAAATGTTTCATCATAACGTTTACAAAGAATGTTAATAGAATCGTATTTCCGTATTCTGTGGGAGGACACTCGCTTCAGCGCGTCTCTGTCATTCGTGATCTTGGTCTAACACTGGACTCTAAATTGTTGTTCGATCAACATATCGAATCGGTAATAGGTAAATGCAATAAAATGCTGGGATATATCTTCCGATACAGCCGATCTTTCAAAAATAATCTAATATATATATATATATATATATATATATATATAGTTATATATATATTTATAAATATATTATATATATATATATATATATTGTACATATATATATATATTAATATATATATATATATATATAATATATATATATATATACTGTACATATATATATATATATATATATATATATATACTTATTTGTATTTTTTAACGTTCTTAGCGATTTTATTAAAAGGTTGACTTTTTCAATACTTTTGAAAGAACAAAAAGCACACAACTACGTTAAATTGAATTTTTTGCGGATGAGATCACCTTCATCTACTAATTACGAATTATTCACTGCAATATCAGCAGTCAGGTCTGCTAATATTAGATGGTAAGGGAAACCATAGAAATCCTTACTCATTTTATTATACATCTTAATATACGTTATTAATCATGTGATTCAGGGAGTTATTTATTGATTCAGAATATGTACTAATTCAGTTACTAATTACGTGTCATTCAGTCCAATATCAGCCATCAGATGGTTATGGTAGCCAAAGAAACTCTTACCCACGTAATATAATCATTGCATAAACCACTTACAAAGAGGATATCTTCTAATTCTTTATTCGAAAACCTCTGCATTACTACTAAATGTTCTTAATTATTTGATTTAAGGAGGTATTTATGAAATTTAGAAGAATAGAAAAGTCAGAAAAATGGACTTCTACCTTTATAATTATTCGATAACATTCACTCAACTTACCCTACATTTCACCACTTCAAATACAGATTTACTTTTTTCAACATCATCCACATTTTCAGAAGATCAACATTAATTGTTTCTAGAATAGGTTATTTACATTACCATCTAATAATAACATACCTGACTGCTGATATATGACTGAATAGCACATTATTATTTACTAAAGACAGCCACGTTTGAAGAAAATTGAATGAAACATAGGTAGTCGTCTCTTTTTATATAATTATTTTTATATCTTTATATATATAAATAAATATATATATCTATATATATATACATATATATATATATATATATATATATATATATATATATATATATATATATATATATATATATATATATATATATTCATCTAAAATATATTAATAATGTTTACCGGTTTACCCATTCAATAACTTTCAATATTATACCTTATTTCAAAAATGATTAAACCCAATAATACCCGTTTATTTTAATGAATATTTTATAGAAGTTGATGTTGACAAAAAAAAAATTCAAATTTTTAGGAAAAGTATGTTACAATTATATATATAATAGAAATTGATCTAATTTTGTGAATTTTTTTGGATAATGTATGGGTTCACTCAAGAATAATATATGTTAATACTCACCATCACACCATTTACATCTCTTTGTGTGTAGTATTCTCTGAGAACTGTTTTTATTTCTCCCCTGCAAGTCAAAAATATAGATTTTAATTATGAAGTATTTGTTTGAATAAAAAAACTCTTAAAATTTCATCTTAATCAGTAAAGTATTATGATGAATGCAAATAAAACAAATTTTGGATGTAAAAAATTCAATAATCAAAATTTCACAGTAGCTTAATTAGAATTAGGCGAAAGACTTCAAATTGAAGCTTTAATAATAGGAAATTTTGAATTATTCACCTGTTTTCTGCATCTAGACAGTCTATATTCTTAAACTCAATATTATTCTTTTTGTCTTCCAAATTTGATCCTTCTATTGTAAAACTTATAGTCATTAAATCACTAACATCGTAAGCATGTGTATCTTCCTGCGAATATTTATCTCCAACTATTATTTCATCATGTTGGTTCTGTTGTGTAAGATTTTGCAGACTATTTTCAGAATTATGTTTACTATTCTCATGTATTTCTGAATGAAGATAAAAAGTTTCAATGTAATATGTTTTAAAATCACATGATGGACAATTATGATACATATGAGGTTCATAAAAGTGTTCAGCATATTCTTCTTGGTCTTCTGATTGAAAAAAACATCTAGAGCAAATGTAAATCTTTTTTGCCAGTTTATGGGCACTTGAAAGATGAATCCTGTATAGTTTTCTTTGATTTATCATATAATGGCAGTATAAACATTTTAATACATATTTCATACTGTGCATTTTGATATGAGAAAGCATAATACCTAAGCATCTATTTGAATAAGAACAATTGTTACATTTATACATTCCTCTAGACCCATTTCTCGTCAAACCCTTCAATTCAGGTTTATTTTTGTCACCACAAACTCTTGACAAACACTCTGATGGATGGGTATTTTTAATATGGTTTTTCATAGCTTTTCCATTACATAATATAATACACATGCAGAATGGACATTTTCGAGGTCTTTTTGAATGTTCTTTTTGCACATGTTTAAGAAGTAAAGCCTTAGAACCAAATTTTTTGCAGCAGTGTTTACATTTCCATGTTGTTTTAGAATTATGTATAGTTGAAATATGCTTTCGTAATATACCCATATGAGTGGTAGTATACTGACAGATGGAACATTCATGAAGTACCTTAATCTTTTTTACATCCAACAAATGTTTCGTATCATACTGGAAGCCATCATCAGGGTTAAAATTTTGTTTTTTATTGTGAATACTAGAATCTGGAGAGTTTTGTGCTGATGAATTATCCAGATTTTGAGAATCTTCTTTTAAGTCAAGGTAGATTTCCTCTTCGGAATCAATTACTGATCTGAAATAAAATGAAATTACATACATGAAGCTCAAGATGATTGGTAATCATATATATTTTCAGAAATATTCTGATGAGGTATGAGACATTTTATTACACATAAAATATTATTATGAGAGACAATTAAAACATTATTGCAATTGTCTGACATTGACCAAATGATTATATTACTATATAAACTAGAATATGGAATCATGAGGAAGGGTTGAATATATATTTTTATTGAAGATATTTGGAAATGATATGTATTAACATAATATAAATTCTATTGTTTTTGTATTATATTCCTTTCATAAATAAAAATGAAGAAAAATTCATAGATTCCTCTACGATAACAGTTATGACTGATTTTTAGTTGTATTATATAATAAATAAATAAATAAATTAATGGTGATTAAAATAACGACTCAGAGTAATACCTGCAAGTATTTTCTAATTGATTTTCATTTTCATGAATTTGGGTATACACATCTTCCTCCTCATAATCTTCAACTTCTTCATGATCCACATGATTCTCATGTACTATTTCATTCGCTTCTTCTTTATCTGATACATATTCTATTTTCATTAAATTTTCAATATGCTCTATTGTATCTGAACTATGTTTCACTCTTGATTTTTCTTCAACCTTTTCTGTATCTCCAGATACACTTTGATTTCTATTAATACAGGCAGTTTGTTCCCTACAATTTTCATTTTCATAACCAACAAGTTGTGCAATTTGATCCTCAATACTGCAAGGCAAATTGTTATTTTTTAAAACATTCATATCAATTTCATTATTCATTTTTGTATTATCTAAATCTAGATTCTTGATATGGTAGTCTCAGTTTCACATTTGCTTCTTGAGGACTATTCTTAAACTTGTATATTCCATCTAAAAGACTATTAAATATTTCACTGCTCCTTTTGGTAGTATAGTTGTAGATGGTGTTTTTAATTCTACATTACATGTATCTATTACTTTCTGAAATAAATAATTATAATTAAAACAATGCAAAGGATTATGAACAGTCTTCATTAACATAAATGTCTTTTATCATGAGGTAATAACCCTAGCAGAAAAGAACATTTAATTAATATGAAACAGTGAAAAACAAAATTTGAAGAATTCATAAGACTAGAGTAGGCAACCTAGAGTAGTACTAGTTTATTACACTTCAACTATTGGTTTGGACTAACAATCATTACATGAGATACAATTTCAAATATATAACAATAGTTCAACAAGTAGAAATTTGAATTTAATGAGGTCTTTATCAATGTTCTGTTCTTTAAACATAAATGAACTTCATTACTTTTTGAATATCAGATGTTTTAAAGATGCATATATACTCAAATATATATCGTATGTATGTTTCAATTCGTTCAATATTAATTTGAATGCAATTGATATTTTGTCAAAATATATATTTCATTCACATTTTGATGATACTTTAAATCTTTTTCAAAGTTCTAAAGTGACAGGGTTTTTCGAGTTGGTTAACCATTAAACTAAATATTTTTGAAGTTGTTCACTTCATTCTCATAATGAGACTTTCTCATCAAAAACAGAATTAGCAACAACTACTACTTACTGCGTGTATCATCTAAAGAAATTCGTATGGTCAGTAAGTTCCATATTTATAGTTCTCATTAACACAACCAAATTTCTTTTAAATGTCTCGATTCCAACTTTTTTTGAACAATGTATTGAATACCAGAGTGATATCTTATGTGATCAATTCTACTATTAAAATTAATCTACGTAAAACACTCAAGAACCAATAACTCTTGAGCTGTGTTATGTGTTAAATAAAATTATTTAGAAACAAATAACCTCTCTTTTTTTTGCAAAAGTAGTTCCAACGTGTTGGACCTCATAGTTCAAATACAGGTGATGCGTTCAATATTCCGAATGAATACTTTCGAAATAATGTCGAGGAAACCATGGAAACAATGGAAGTTAAATTTCTCATAAACTCTCTCATCTTGTGATATGGTTGTTTCAAAACAAAATTTTCAGTAGTAATAACACAGGTGATTGAATTTTGAGAAAGTCTGTCGCTTTATTTCAGTATGAATCAGTTGAGTCATGAAATAAATCGAGTGGAATTTTATTAGACTATTTCACAAAGTTAAAGGTAGAATTAGAGGAAATTAGGAAAAAAGTTATAAAGTTGATCAGAGAAATGAATAAAGTTTGATAAACAGGAAACTTTGACGTCGAATGAAATACATATTTAATTAAACCTGTATTAACATAACGTTTTTTTTGGAATGTACATATTACAGAGAATCCATAGCATACGTACAATGGAAAAACAAAACAGAGCTTCTATGAATGAAATTCGGACCAGAACTGCAATGTTCACACTGCTTTGAACTAGATTATTTGAAAACCTTGCTCTTGTAATAGTTGATTAGTTGATTGATATTATTTCTCATTGATTGCTATATATATATATATAGTGATGCTGTTAGATGTTTACTAAGTTGGATGTGAGGTTTCAGCGAATTAGAGCTCGAATTTCTTGTGATTTTGATGGCTGCCTGTTCAAAAAATTTCACTGAGTGCAGTTGATCGAATTGAGTAGTTGGTTAATTTTTGCTTTTTTACATCAAGCCCTATATTCTGAGCTGATATTTGGGTCTATTTACAAATCGTATTAATCTCTGGAGTCATATATTTGTACCAAGAAGTGCAGTGATCACTGACTTCCAATGTCAATTCACAGTACGAAACAATATTTTAGATTTTATATTATTACCTTGTTTTAAAATTACCTTTTATAATGTCTCACGGGACCCATTTTTGGGTTTTGTACATTCTTAATCAACCATTTGCTTTTCTGTGTGAAAAGCAAATGGTTGATTAAGAATGTAGCTGACCACCTCCTTAGCAAGTTTTTGAAACAACTGTGTTATATTCGATTCTACCGGTAAACCTTGATGTTCGTCATGAGTCAACGGTGTCGAAATGATTTTTTTCTACGAATGTCAATAAAAACCATCATTCTATGTTCAAAAGTAATTGCGGAACATAGTGCATTGCTTTATACCCATTTTCATTGTGCTCCTATCACCATGGTGAGTGAACTACAAAGTTCGCATTGTGCACGGGTATTTTAACAAAGGTGGCGTTAACCGCTGCCGCGTGTTTTTTGTGGAACGTCAGATTGACATTTTTTAAAATCTTAAAAGGAAAAATATTACTGATACCATTTTATGTAACAGTAACATTCGTAGAAAAAGTATAGTGTAAAACTCGCATGGAATGAGCATTTCCTACTCGTATGATTTGCAGCACTCGCCGCGGCTCGTGCTGCAAACGTCATACTCGTAGGAAATGCATGTCATTCCATGCTCGTTGTACAGGCTGTCCCATTTTCGATGTCCTTACAGGGTAACTCGCTTATTTTTAAAGATAGAGATTTGCGGTTTCCGCGAACGTTGGCTACTTTTTTGTGAAACTCACGATACCGTAAACAAAATTTTCATAGCTTGCTTCGTTTTTGAGATACAGGGCGAAGTTGAAAATATTGCATTTTGGCCCCCGCCTTGTATCACAGCTATCTTTCAACTTATAGGAAAAGTAGAAACTGTGTTTTATATACTTTTTTACGTAGAATCCAGTGGCGTAGTGAGATTTTTGAAATGAGCTATCATTGTTCAGATATAACACAAAGTTATATTTTTTTAAATGGGACACTCTGTATATTTTTCCATATTCAAAACATAAATGCTTTGAGCTTTTTAAAAATATATAATACTTATATAATATTTCAAGTATTAGCCCTGTATTTAGATAAATTTCATTTTTGTTATAGCAAGTCAAGACAAATATCACTTTAGTAGAACGTTTAGCGCAATAAACAAATATCACTCTCATTCGTATATGGTAGCATGGAAAGTACCTATTCATTAAAAAAATATTATTCAGTATGGGCCACTAAATAATTTGACAAAACAATAAATTTAAACTCTTATGAAACACTCTTTATCGACCATAAACGCTGTGGACCTAATTAGTAGGTAGCTATGGAAAAAGAGCAAGTGCAGAATGTATATAGGTCCTGTCACCTACCTGTCAAAGTTAACAAATTTTTCTCACAATGGCGAATGATAATCCAAGATATCAAAATTACGAAAAATTATATATGGTTGGGATATATTACCAAGTAGGTTTCAATCCAAATCAAGCGATGGACCTCTATGTTGAAAGGTATTTACTATTACCCATTTACTGGGTGTCAGTAAGATAATAAGATAGGAAATTTAGGTTTCCTGAAAGGAGACAACCGAGTAGGAGAATATTTGGCAGATTAAAAAGAAATTTGGAAAATTTTCGATCTTTTGAAAAGCCTAGACCAAAAAGTTATAGGAAAGAAAATGCTGAAGATGTTGAAATTAGTGTCCTCGCAAAGGTAGAAGAGAACAAAAATACTTCTTGCAGAGAAATTGAAGATTCGATTGGCATTCCAAAGACAAGAGTTTCGAAGATATTGAAAATGCATAAATATACCCCCTACATACCTCAAACTATACATCATCTGCACCCAGGTGATGCTGAGAAGCGCATTGAGTTTTGTAGTTGGTATATACAAAAGACGGGAGAATGAAAGCTATATAAGTAGCGCTGGCATTTTTAATCGAAATAATCATCGTTATTGGTCAAATGAAAATGAGCACGTTACGGTGGCTCGTCAACAGCAAGGCAGATTCGCGGCTTCAATGTATCTTGTTTCGTTTTTGGAGGAAGATTGGCATACCGCATTTTGGAAATTTTGGATGATTGTCTTTGTGAACTACTTGACGAAATTCCGTTGGCTCAATACGGACACAGTTATTTCCAACAAGATGGCGCACCTTGTCATAACGCAGGTCCCGTTAGGGCTTTTCTTAATGAAAGATTCCAAAACCAGTGGATTGGTAATAATGGTCCCATTAACTGGCCACCAAGGTCCCCTGACTTATCGATATTAGATTTTTTCATATGGGGCTTTATGAAAAATAAAATAAACCACATGTCATGAATGCCACGAGAGAAGCTTTCGAATTCTTACGCATAAGACCTTTGTTGTTACTGCGGTCGATTGACGCTATCCTCAGAAGATGTCGGTTGTGTCTTCAACAGAATGGACAGCAATTTGAACAATATTCATAAAATATTTTCAACCGAAAAATAATAGAGCTTTGTTTTGTAGCAGTGTTTCATATAAGTTTTAATTTCTGTTATAATAATTTTTAAATTAATCTTTGTTTAGTAACTTATATTAAATAATATTTTTTTAATGAATACTTTCCATGCTACCATATATAAATGAGAGTGATATTTGTTTATTGCGCTAAACGTTCTACTAAAGTGATATTTGTCTTGACTTGCTATAACAAAAATGAAATTTATCTAAATACAGGGCTAATACTTGAAATATTATAAAAGTATTATATATTTTTAAAGAGCTCAAAGCATTTATGTTTTGAATATGGAAAAATATATAGAGTGTCCCATTTAAAAAAATATAACTTTGGGTTATATCTGAACAATGACAGCTCATTTCAAAAATCTCACTACGCCACTGGATTCGACGTAAAAAAGTGTATAAAACACAGTTTTTACTTTTCCTATAAGTTGAAAGATAGCTGTGATACAAGGCGGGGGCCAAAATGCAATATTTTCAACTTCGCCCTGTATCTCAAAAACGAAGCAAGCTATGAAAATTTTGTTTACGGTATACTATTGCTTTTGTGCTTTACTTGAAGCAACTCACGTTTTGTATCTTATGCATTTCTAGCCGATTGAAAAATGATATCTTTGAATGGGTTGAAAAATATTTATTATAATATTTTTCTTTAAATTAATCATTTAGCACTCGTATTCCAGATAGTCTTCACGACATTTTCCTTGTAATCAGAACCATCAATTTTTCTCATTTTGAACCCCCGGTCCTTTAGTATAACTAATTCCTAGATAAACGTTGATTCATCTAATATGTATTTTCGTTTATCGCAAACAAAACACTCCTTCGATTTCTTGGCATTTTTCGAACTTGACAGGCCAATGCGAATCGAGTCAAGAGTCAAGTTTAGTGTTATCGATAATCAAAACTTGACTTCATTTCACTAAATAGTCGATTACATTTGTGTACTGATCGATTATTACGATCACACTATAATATAATATGCAGTAGTTATATCCGAATATCTAACATAACTGGTATTATTAGATATATGGTAATTTCTATTTTATATTAATTTTCTTTAACCTTAAAACCTCTACAGCAGACCTGAATCAGATCCCGATTCGGTCAAGTCAAATGTCTTGCACCATACAACCTGATCAGTTAGTGGTTTATCTCTCGCAGTCTCGCAGTGGCAGTGGAACAGTTCTAGTCTAGAGAGCAGGGGCATGTCAGTTGTTTAGGTATATACGTATCTGATCACCGATTGCCCCGCCTACACACCATCAGATTTCAGTTTTGATCTGACAGGCCCAACTTCCATTATTCGACCGACAATGACCTACGCATCTCCAGTTTGGGGATACGCAGCTCGTTGCCATATCAACAAGCTTCAGATCGTGCAGAACAAATCCCTGAGGATGGCTGTGGACGCTCCTTGGTACGTCCGAAACTCCCAGATTCACCGAGACTTGGAAATGCCGAGTGTAATCGAGTTCATCAGAGCGACGGCAGTCAAAATGTATGCTGCCTTGCCAACCAATCCGAACCCCTTTGTCACCAGACTTGGGGAATACGATGAAGACGGACCGTGGAAACACAAGAGACCCAGGATGATACTCCGCGAAGACTAGGATCAAGATTAAGGTTTTTTATTCCTGTCATTAGGACAGAGATTTCGAGTCAACTCACATGTAGTATTTTTAAGTTCAGACTGTAAAGTCGGTCACAACTTAGGACACTTCTTGTCACAAATATTAATATTTTTCATTAATGTAAATTCAATTAGAACATAAGGTTATATAATGTAATTATGGTACTTAAAATAAACGATTATGACAAAAAAACAAAAAAAGGCCCAACTGACCAACCTCCTGGCTAAACCAAGTGGTGTATAGGAGCTATTACAACTACTCAACTCAAAGAAAAATATTTAAATCATAGATTTCTGTATTTATAAAGGTTAAGTTTTGAGTTCCCTGTATTCAAATGTAAATATTTAAAATAATTTAAATATTTTAAAAGAAATGGTTGGTACATAATAAGACCTATGGGATTTTTGAAACTTAAAGTTGTTTTCAATTACACGGTCCTTCGGTTATATTCTTTGAAAGTCATGCGATATCTGAATGTGGCTGAGAAGAATGATGCTGCTAAGGGAATTTCGGCAATACTTTCTAAAGGGGCATCAAATAGGGTAAATTATTACTTGTAACAACAAAAAATTGCAGTATTTTACACCTGATGTATAATAAGTCAAATATATTTCTTAGAAATTAAATTATGAAACTTTCAGAGGGAAGGTTTATCTCAATACAATAAGATCTATGAATTTGAAGCTACTGTTTTTGATCAGAGATCCCAAATGATTATGACTTCAGTGTCAGGACATCTTTTGAATTACGCTTTTCATCCCTCTTTTCGTAACTGGCAATCCGTTAATCCATTAGAATTATTTGATGCTCCAATTCAAGAAATATGTATGGATGATTATAAAAATATCAAGGTATGTTTTTTCACTTGGTGCAATTTAATTTGTATAATTCAAAACACTTTTATTTGCTGAAACTACTAATTTTGTAAATCTCAGCAGATGATATTAGTTATTTAAACTTTGAAAAAGCGATTTTTTTCAAATTTTGGATTGATTGGGCCGATACTTGGTGTAAATTAATGAACATATTAAAACAATGGTTAAAAAGAACAATTTACACATTTATTATAAGAAATAACGCATGACACACGTTTCAGTGGAACTTCACCTTCTTCAGATGCTAATGGCAAACTAACTATGATTCTCTGTTATATCGAAAACAAGAAATGACAAATTATGTAGAAGGGGTAAATACAAAGATGTTTACAAATAATTATTAGAAAAGGAAAAACCAATTCTGAACTGCTAGTTAGGTAGTTCGGTAATTTTGAAAAGATTAAGAAGAGGGCTTGAAGTATGATCGATTTGGCTATTCAATAGGAGACCGGAATGCTTGTATTTATTCATCTGTAATGATTCTAAAAAATTATGTTTAATTCCCTTACTTTCAGTATTTAATATTTTAAAATCGAAATTGAATGTGTTCATGGATAATTTGGAACAGTTAATTCATAATCATCCTGTTAGTCGACAATTCGTTTATTGGTTTAGATATGTGGATGATATTATTTGTTTGTTTGAATGGTTTCGACAATGTTTCTTCTGTATTTGTGGAATTCTGGACTTCCATTGTCTATAAAAATTAACCTACCCTTTCTAGATGTTCTGGTTAAACATAACAATAATCACATCAGTACGTCAGTCTACAGAAAACCCACACACACAGGCCAATACCTCAACTCCGCTTCGAATCACTCAATGAGCACGAAGAAAGGAATAATCAGGACACTGTTCAGGAGAGCGACAACAATTTGCAGTGATCCCCGACTCATGGAACAGGAAATATCTAACATCGAAAGGGACCTGATACAAAGCGGTTACAACAAGAAGATAATAACAAGGACTATCGCGGAATGTCAACAGAACAGAACCACACGAGAGGAGAACCCGAATTGTCAGATGATAACCATACCTTATGTGAAGGGAATATCCGAGAAGATAAGGCGAATCGCTCAGCAGTACAACATCAAAACAGCGTTCAAGTCGGACAACACCTTAAGAAGCAGGCTGACCAAAACTAAACCAGATGGACCCCGGAACAATAAGAATTGCGTATACCTTGTGCCCTGTGAATGTGGAGATTCATACATCGGTGAAACGAAGACACCTCTTAATGTTAGGATCGGAGAACATCAAATACACACACGAAGAGCCGAAACATCGAAAATCGGGAATTGCTGATCACGCATGGGACAAAACATCCACAACATTAAGTGGAAACGATGCTAGGATTATCCACCGGGAACAGAACTTGGCGAAAACGAAAATTCAAGGAAGCTGCTTTCATCCAACAGAACCATGAAGTTATTCAGTAAACCCAGTGGTTGAAGTGGCAAACGCGTGGCGACCAATCCAGGCGCGTATCAGTGGTCTCAAGCTCCTCCCCTCGCCCAATGGGAGAGACGCCCAACACGGCACGACTGATCAAGGGAGTATATAAAGATCAATCCAAACTCTGATAATCAGTTTACACTTGAGAACGGTTAGAGATACCCAACTAACCGAAACGTCGTGTATATTGTATAATTTTATTTTTTCACTATTTTCCAACTTATTATTTACTAATCTTATTTCATTTCTTTTTTCAGATACTAATAATTCATTGAATTTAATTTTTCAGCTATTTTCTTTTCTTGCCATTTACTAATCAAATTTTCTTTTCTTTTATTTTTGTTTCAGATATATTTTTATAGACAATGGAAGTCCAGAATTCCACAAATACATATTATTTGTTGTTTCACTGGAACTCTTAGACAACTAGACTGCTTTCAAACATTCATTAACACTTTACACCCTAATATAAAATTCACTTTAGAGATGGAAAAAGATAACTCAATTAACTATTTGGATTTGAAAATAACAAAAGTAGATAACAAACATAATTTTTCAATTTTTGGCAAACCATCGCACACTGATAGAGTCATACATAGTACTTCCCTACATCCATTCCAACACAAAATGGCAGCTTTCAATAGTATGGTACATCGTTTAGTGAATATTCCACTTTCAAACGCCAATTTTAACATCGAGAAAAATATAATTAAACAAATTGCCGTGAATAATAATTATGATCCCAATATTATAGACAATATGATAGATAAAAAGTTTTTTCAAAAATGCGATTAACCAGGTGTATCCCCTTACTAATAATAATATCAAATATAACAGCCTCACTTTCATCAGATTTTCAAGTAAAAAACTTAAATCTCTCTTATCTAAACACAACATTAACATTGCTTATCGTACCGGTAATAATTTAGGAAATCATATAAAAAATAATAAATCCAAAGTTCATAAAGATAATAAATCAGGAGTTTATAAAATTAATTGTGGCGATTGTGATAAGTTTTACATTGGTGGAACTTTCAGAAGTTTTCAAACTAGAATTTCAGAACACAAGCGTAGCTTTGTTAATTAGAAGTCGGATTCACATTATGCAAACCATTTAATCCAAGAAAATCACACATTCAATTTCGATTTTGAAATATTAAATACTGAAAGTAAGGGAATTAAACTTAATTTTTTAGAATCATTACGGATAAATAAATACAAGCATTCCAGTCTCATATTGAATAGCCAAATCGATCATACTTCAAGCCCCCTTCTTAATATTTTCAAAATTACCGAACTACCTGACTAGCAGTTCAGAATTGGTTTTTCCTTTTTTAATAATTATTTGTAACCATCTTTGTATTTACTCCTTCTACATAATTTGTCATTTCTTGTTTTCGATATAACAGAGAATCATAGTTTGCCATTAGCATCTGAAGAAGGTGAAGTTCCACCGAAACGTGCGTCATGCGTTATTTCTTATAATAAATGTGTAAATTGTTATTTTTAACCATTGTTTTAATACGATTTTTTTCATATTACACACACACACACACACACATATATATATATATATATATCTATATATATATATATAACTATATATATATATATATATATATATATATATAATATATATATATATATATATATATATATATATATATATTATATATATATATATATATATATATATATATATATATATATACCGGGTGTCCACGTAAGGTGGCTCGCCCCTATAACTTTTTTGTTTTCGGAGATAATGAAATGAAATTTAGAGGATCTGTTCAATGCATAAAACTGCATTTTTTGACAATTAACTTCACTTCATGAAACTGACATCAACTTTCGATTTTTAAATGGGACACCTGGTATATTTTCAGTTTTTTAGTCTCCATATGACATTTAAAAAACAACCATATATCATTTGTTACTTTTTAAAACCATTTTTCTATTTTTTTTTCGAAATAAATTTTTATTCTAGAGGGCTATGGATGCGTTCAAATAACTAAATTGGGTCCTAAAATGTATGTTAAAATACAACTTCACTGTTTTTGATCAAAATGTTTCAGCTATGTGACGTTTGATTTTGAAACTTTTATTACTATTTTTTTTCAAATGGCAACATGGTGGCACGTCGGGTTAAAGAAAAAGATAATTTTATTACGATTAATTAAATACCACACTCTAGGTATTCGGTTGAAAGTAAACTTTCGAAAAAAACCTGAAATCCCATAACCTTAGAACTTTCTTTAAATGAAGAATATTATTGAGAAAATAACATTTGAAATCATCGAGTAGCCTGTGACCAACACAACTGAAACAAAAATAAGTCCGAAGCCACGCCTACAAATCTACGTCCCAAGACGGTAAACGGGGCCATTTTAGGACCGAAATTATTTATTTGACCGCATCTATAGCCCTCTAGAATAAAAATTCATTTCGAAAAAAAATGAAACAACGGTTAAAAAAAATAACAAATGACACATGGTTATATTCCAAATGTCATATGGAGACGAAAAAACTCAATATATACCAGGTGTCCCATTTAAAGAACGAAAGTTGATGTCACTTCCGGTGAAACCGGAAGTTGCATGAAGTTGAGTTACTTGTCAAAAAATGCAGTTTTATGCATTAAACAGATCCTCTAAATTTCATTTTATTATCTCCGAAAAGAAAAAAGTTATAGAGGCGAGCCACCTTCCGTGGACTCCCGGTATATATATATATATATATATATATATATATATATATATATATATATATATATATATATATATATATCGCGGGCTGAGAACCATAAGGTTCCAAGCGACATTTTGTACAAAATTTGTTTTTTTACAGAAACCGATTTTATTTTTTATTATGCAACTTTCGCTCTTAAAATTTCTTCAATATGTCTACAGATGGCGCCAAAATTAACAGGGAAACATAGTTTTAAGTACATGTGACGCTTTGGTGTGGGAAGCATATAGTTCGCAAGTTCATTGTGGGCATAAAAAAATGGAGTATTACGACGAATTATTTTTGCGATGTCCTCTCTTTCCGAAAGCGACTCTTTCGAAGATTTTTTGCAGTTCTGGCTCAGAATATGTCCCTGAAAATAATAGTCATAAAAAATAAAAGGTAGTTTTTGATATTACTTTATTATACAAAGTATCTTTTGTTAAACTTAACCTAACATTCACAGGCGTTCCCTCTATTTTTCACGCATCAGTAGTTCCGACATAGGAGATGAAGCCAGTACATTGCTAACACAAAACACAGAAGCAGCAATTACTTTGTTTTAGTAAAACTGTAGTTGTAATTGAAAATTGACAGAAGAAAAGCCATTCTGCGTAATTAAACATGCAGCAAACTCATTTTAAAAACTTTAAAAAAACTGCTTCATTGTTTAAATATGACAAAATTCCGTACACAAAAGTATGTCAGTTACGTTTTGTACAAGGAGAACAGTTTAAGTTGCAATATAAAATAATTGACCACAGTACCCAATTTGTTGCAGTCAATGTTAACAACAAAGTTACACGGATGTGTAAAAAGAAGATTCACGAAAATAATTCATTAAGTCAAAAATTTGTAATTGCCCCGGCCGATAAATTAAAAAATAAATCGCTCAACGAGAAAAAAATTGAGCAAATCGAGTTTGCTTACAAATGGATGCCACTTGAAGATCAACAATATATGAGATCTTTAATTTCTGAATTAAAAAAAAATAATCTTGTGATGGTTGTTCTTTTTTGGTATGTTTAAATAAATTTCTTTTACATTTCTTTTGAAGAAAACTTCATATTGTATATTTAAATTATAAAGAGATAACGTTTTTTACACTTTTGCGTTCTGTTATTTCTTATTATTAATCGTTAAACTAAGCGAAATAAAAGTCTTCTAAATCATAATACCGTTTTATTTCCAGCAAAATATTAAATAGTTTTATCAAAAATGAAAAAATAACATCTTTTGTAACTTATATGGTACTCTAGCAATATATTATTTATTGTTAGAGTGCCTCAAGGTTCCAAGTACAGTTGTAGTATTTAAAAAAATTATTCAAATTAGCATTTTCTAGTTTAATTAAAGCATATCTTTTTGCAGTTGTGTATTTACAAATGATTAACCTAAAACATATACCACAGTTAGATATCATTAATTTGAATAGAGCCGTTTTATCTAACATCAAACTTTAAAATTCATTTCCTGAAATTTTTAGTAAATGTCGCTTGGAACCTTATGGTTTTCAGCCCGCGATATATATTTGGGTTTATCCTTAGCACCTACTTATTTATACTATCTGGGTTTTTGGATTGGCAGTGTAGGTGTAAATAAATATACAAAACTTGATAATGATAAATGTAATCATATACGTTTCGGAGATGTGTCTCCTTCTTCAGTGTGTTTAGAACCTTACAATCTCTAATTAAAATATAACTACACGAACATTTAAGTACGGTATTTTAACACATATAACAGGTCTAGTAATTAAAAAGGGTATCTTAGATTTATTTCCCATTACGTCGTCCATTGTCAGTTAATATTGTCATTAACTGACAATGGACGACGTAATGGGAAATAAATTTAAGATACCCTTTTTAATTACGAATGAACGAATCACGTTTCGAAGATTGTGCCATAGCTTGAAAAATGTTTTGAATCTAAAATAGACTTTCCGTTTTATTATTGTTATTAGATTGAACATACTCGTATGTTTTCTAGTTCTAGTTATCTAAATGTATTAGTAGGCCCTGGTGCCAGTAATGTAATTTACTGTTTAAGGGTCAGCAAATAAAGAAATATTTTTATTATTTTATATATATATATATATATATATATATATATATATATATATATATATATATATATATATATATATATATATATATATATATATATAGGTATATATATATATATATATATATATACAGGGTATCCCGTAAATAACACGCCAGAGTGACACTGGAGGTATATTGGCTTCAGGTCAATCAGATAACATCAAGATGACCTTAGTAAAAGTTTTCTGGTTTTCGAGATATTGCCACTCTTTTTTTCAAAAATCTATACCTTTTGGTCATTTTCTCGCCTGTTTTGAATATAAAAAAGTTCTATCTCATGGTTTGTTTCAATATAATTTAAATCCGAAAACCTTAAGTAAAGTTTGACTATTTACTGTGAAAAAATATTATATCAGACAGAATCAGCAAATGATCTTAAAAACTAGCCTATTTAATGCTCTTTCGAAAACGGTATAACATTTGTGGTTTTTTTCTTTCAGAAGTCTAAAAATTCCAATTTTTGTGATTGAAGTCGTGCTACTTGCGAAATACACTGCGCCTCAAATTTAACGCATACATTAAATATTTCCTAAGTTTTGACTGAATATTTTCTCAGGCGGTGATCTGATTTGAATAAATTTTTCACCAAATAGTAGCTCCGTTTTCTGAGAAAATGTAATAGTTATAAGATGATTAAAAAAATGAATAAACTTATTGTACAGGGTGTTTGAATAGCGACATGTTTTCTTCGTCCAAGTTTGCATCCTTCTGCGGGCAATATCGGGTAGCTCAGGCAGAAAAAAAATAGACGGTGTTATAATCGCATGTCTTCTGAGTAATTTGTTTGTCTGTTTATCTTGAGCCACTCGAAAGATATTCATGTTTTTATAACCGCACACACTTTTCAAACGAAATTTTTAAAACCGTTTTCGAAAGAGCATTAAATAGGCTAGTTTTTAAGATCATTTGCTGATTCTGTCTGGTATAATATTTTTTCACAGTAGATAGTCAAACTTTACTTAAGGTTTTCGGATTTAAATTATATTGAAACAACTTGATTTTTTTTGAGGTTAGCTAGCTAGTTTTCAATGAAATGATAGGTCGATTGTCTCAATCATATATTGATGATAGCACAAGAAAAAAAACCATGATTTAGAACTTATTTATATTCAAAACAGGCGAGAAAATGACCAGAAGGTATGATTTTTGAAAAAAACATAAGAGTGGCAATATCTCGAAAAGCAGAAAACTTTTACTAAGGTCATCTTGATGTTATCTGATTGACCTGAAGCCAATATACCTCCAGTGTCACTCTGGCGTGTTATTTACGGGACACCCTGTATATATATACAGGGTGTACCAATCTTAAGATAAACTTCGGTATATGGGTTATTTTAAGAGATATCAAAAAATGTTATCAACAAAAAAGGTAGATGTCTTTAAGGTCCATATTTTGAAATTATCTCAAACTATACAGAGTGTTGCATAACTCCGTTACAAACTAAACATATGATTTTTTAAATGAGAACCCCTGTATATTATACCGAATTCGGATTACTCACATTTTTTTGAAGCTTTTGATATAAGGTTTTGCTATGTTATACATAGTACTTCAAAAGATATGGACATCTTTATATGAAAATCGTAGGTAAATCAACGCTCTGTAGATTATTGTGCGTTGAAGAAAAAAATTTTATTTCACCTAACAGAATTTCGTTATATGATGCAATATCTCCGTATTATATTAAATTTTAATTATTCTTGATTTTGTATACAGGGTGGACGGAAACTCGAACCTTTCATTTTCTCTCTTATTTCAAATGGAACACCCTGTATTTTATAGCACAAATAGAATCTTCTTTTATGTAACTTCAATTTTTTTCAAGCATTCCCTATAGCCAAAGTTAATAAAAACAGAGTTATTCTGTAATATTCATTGTGAACCATAATCATTAACCTTGTATGTGAAAGCAATAAACGTTGAATGTAACAAAAAATCCTAAATAATAATAAATTTCAATAAACAATTTATTCTTAACAAAACAAGTCACCAAAAGTATAATTCTAACCGTAATATTAAACTAAATGTTCAAAGTGTTCATCGTTAACATCAATGTCAACGCTAACTGAGAAAATGTAATGGTTTCCAGCATTGCATTGATGTTAACGGGAACACTTTGAACAGTTAGTTTAATATTACGGTTAGAAGTATACTTTTTGTGACTTGTTTTGTTAAGAATAAATTGTTTATTAAAATTTATTGTTATATAGGATTTTTTGTTACATTCAACGTTTATTGCTTTCACATATAAGGTTTATAATTATAGTTCACAATAAATATTACAAAATAACTCTTATTAACTTTGGGTATAGGGAATGCTCGACAAAAATTAAAGTTACATAATAGAAGATTCTATTTGTGCTATTAAATACAGGGTATTCCATTTGAAATAAGAGAGAAAATGAAAGGTTCGAGTTTCCGTCCACGCTGTATACAAAATGAAAAATAATTAAAATTTAATATAATACGGAGATATTGCATCATATTACGAAACTGTTAGGCAAAATAAAATTTTTTTCTTCAACGCGCAATAAGCTACAGAGCGTTGATTTACCTACGATTTTCATATAAACGTGTCCATATCTTTTGAAGTACTCTGTATAACATAGCAAAATCTTATATCGAAAGCTTCAAAAAAATGTGAGTAATCCGAATTCGGTATAATATACAGGGGTTCTCATTTAAAAACCATATGTTTGGTTTGTAACGAAGTTACGCAACACTCTGTATAGTTCGAGATAATTTCAAAATATGGACCTTAAAGACAATTACCATTTTTGTTATTAACATTTTTTGATATCTCTTAAAATAACCCATATACCGAAGTTTGTCGTAAGATTGGTACACCCTGTATATATATATATATATATATATATATATATATAGGTATATATATATATATATATATATATATATATATATATATATATATATATATATATATATATAGAAAGCAGAATTCTTCGTGTTTAACCGAAACACGTTCGTGGCAATAAAATCAAGTACTAGGACATTTATCTGAAACTAATCAAACAAACCTCCTAGCGGAGCTTGGTTATACGAGTTCACGAAACATCGAAATGCCTCCATACATCTTAGACGGTGTATGTTAGAAACATTAAGTTGTTTATTACTCTTGCTTAGCGAATATGGTAACCACCTTCGGGTGTCAGGAAGTGCGAGTTCACGTTGCCGAAATGTTTTCTTCTGTCTGTAAGATGTGGTTCATTTGTTTCCGACTGGTGGCGCTGTGTCATACTTATATGCCATATAGTCACTGGAAGGAAAATATAACGTCGTTAGAAATATTTGGTTGGTTATCACTTTCGATGGATGGATGATACTGATGAGCCCCAAATAAGGGCGAAACAGACTGTCTATCATTTCCATTGATTGTGATAAACAACTTAATGTTTCTAACATACACCGTCTAAGATGTATGGAGGCATTTCGATGTTTCGTGAACTCGTATAACCAGCTCCGCTAGGAGGTTTGTTTGATTAGTTTCAGATAAATGTCCTAGTACTTGATTTTATATATATATATATATATATATAGGTTATATATATATATATATATATATATATATATATATATATATAATATATAATTATATATATATATATATATATAGGTATATAATATATATATACATATATATATATATATATATATATATATATATAATATATATATATATATATATATCTATATATATATATACAATTAATTCGTTGATTGGTTTATATTTAAAGACAATTACCATTTTTGTTATTAACATTTTTTGATATCTCTTAAAATAACCCATATACCGAAGTTTGTCGTAAGATTGGTACACCCTGTATATATATATATATATATATATATATATATATCATTATATATATATATATATTTATATTTATATTTCTATAAATATTTATTAATTATTATTTTTCTATATCTATATATATATATTTATATATATATATATATATATATATATATATATATATATATATATATATATATATATATATATATATATATATATATATATATATACAATTAATTCGTTGATTGGTTTATAGAATTTGTATATCACCACAATTTTCATTTGTCAATTGTTCTATCAAAGTTGGTATTTTTGTTCATTGTCTTTTTGTGGTTCTTATATTCTTTTCACTTTCTTGGTTTTGTTTTGACTGGCCAGTAAACTTGGCTCAGTTGTTTTATGTATTGTCTGTCATTTATCATTTGGTCTATGTTTAACTCTATCTGTATAATTTCCCTTTGTTTTTTTTTGGCACTACTGTCAGTATTTTTGTTTCTTTCTATATAAATTGGTGTGGTTTTTTAGTGCAGCTTTGGTGTATTTATGTTTATATTGCTAACAAAAAATACTTTTTCCAAGTATACCACCAAATAAACCATTAAAACCAATAGGAATATCCATCAATACCAACACGGTTGATCCATTAGTGAAATCGAATATTTTTCCTTCAGTTTTACGATCAGATTTTGAGCAGTACAAATGAGTTCATTATGCGTAATTCACTGGCAGCAATATTTATGTATAATTTAGAACATACTATTCATAACTATCCTTTAAGTCAACATTTTCTTCATTGGTGTAGATATGTTGATATTATTTGCTGTTTTTCTGGGACCTTCAGACAGCTTGACTCCTTCAGAGAATTCATTATCTCCATACATAACATTGCATTCACTTTGGAAATGGAAAAAGTTAACTGTGTTAATATTCTGGATACAACAATTAAAAAATTCAGCAACGAATATAGTTTTTCAATTTATCACAATGTATACACACTGGACTGATAAGTATATGACACAGGGAATTTCTCATTGTATCACTACCCGAGCTGTAAGTCTGAGACATGTTACATTTCCAAGCACCTCCTTCACATCAATACAAAGATCACTTTATTATGTTGACCCAAAGATACTCAACATCATACCCTCTCAATTTAAAAATCGACCGTATAAGTATAACAATAGAAATATCATATTCTGGTTGCTGGATAATAAAATTGCAACCTACTGATGATGCAACTATGCAATTATGTTAGTACTGTATGGCCTCCAGAGTTGCTAGATTTCATTTATTGATGTTACTGTTGTTACCAATACTCGTATAATTTAATTATGTTATTTACTACCATTTTATAACATTTATTGTAAAACATTATTTAACATTATTGTAATCTTAGTTAGTTATCTAGACGTAGCACACACACATTCTACCAAGAAAATCGTGTGTTACATGTTACTATTGTGAAAACTACTATATGAGAATAAATATATATATATATATATATATTTATCATATATATTATATATATATTATATATATGAAAATATATATGTATATATATATATATATATTATATATATATATAAAAATAAATATTTATGTATATATAAATATATATATATATATATATATATATATATATATATATATATATATATATATATATATATTTATTTATTCTTTTGTAGAAAACTCTTGAAAGAGAAATCAGGTCGTGTGATGGTTTGATCATATGGACAGATTGTGATAGGGAGGGAGAAAATATTGGATTTGAAATCATCAAAGTATGTAGAGACGTCAAACCTAATGTTGCTGTCTATCGGGCTAAATTCTCAGAAATTACAGGACCTTCCATTTTTAGAGCTTTGAGTACTCTCGGCCAGCCAAATAAGAATATCAGTGATGCAGTAGATGTCAGAAAGGAACTTGACTTGAGAACAGGTCAGTTTCAGATTTCAAATAAAATAGTGGCTATGAATTCAAGTATATTTCGTTACTAGTAATATGGCACTTCTTATTTAAGGCAGTAAAAAGAATATAACATTTTTCATTATTTATGTTTGTGTGAGGTATCAATTTAATTTTTAAAATTTTAGGAAACTAAAAGCAATTTATCGAATACTGAATTTTACAGTGATACCTACTAAAAGTTTCAAAGTGAAGGCTGACTATTCAGTAAACAAAATAATTAATTTTATCATATATTACCTCTTGTTTTGGATTTCGAAAATTAAAAAAATATCTTTCCTGAAGATATTGCAAATCTTCCACATATAAAGACTTTTCACAATATTATTTCAGGGGCTGCTTTTACTAGATTGCAAACCCTTCGTTTACAGAAGGTTTTTCCTGGAAAATTAGCAGATAAATTGATAAGTTATGGATCTTGCCAGTTTCCAACTTTGGGATTTGTAGTTGACAGATATACATCGATTGAAAATTTCATTCCAGAAGCATTCTGGAAAATTAAAAGTAGGTTTTTTTGTGAATATTCTACATCAATATCTGTTTATTTTACAAATTTTCAGTGAATCACACTGTCAAGAATTTTACAACAGATTTTATTTGGAAAAGGGATAGATTATTTGATAAAAATTCATGTGAAGCTATTTTGGATATATGTAAAGAATGTAATGTAGCAAAAGTTGAATCTGTAGATAGTAGGTCAAAAAGTAAGTGGAGGCCACTTCCTCTAGATACTGTGGTAAGTGAATTTATTATGTATGGTCAATGATATGGAAATTTTGCATCTGAATGTGAATAAATAAATAAATATATATATATATATATATATATATATATATATATATATATATATATATATATATATATATATATATATATATATATATATATATATAAATATACAGTCAAACTGGTTTATAGCGAACATGCTATATCACGAACGCTCGGATATAGAGATCTATTTTCTCCGCCAAATTTTAAGATATATTATCGGCTATAACGAACTATCGAAGATCTCTCGTCACTTTTGTCCTCACCCGTTTTATGTCGTTTTCAAACGTTTACCGCGCGTTGTTTTGGAGTCGTTGTGTTCGTGTCCGAGCTACCGCTACGTAAGTATACGATTAACAGTGATTGAGTATTGAGAAAGGGTATGCCTTTTGGGCTTCGATTCTTTACGATGACGGAACAAAATTCGGTGTTAGTGAGGAAAACAATAAATTGTCAAAGTCGGCTGTTTCAACGATTTTGACTAACAGAGAAAAATATGTAAAGGTTCACGCACCTTTAATAAAAAAACTACGAGGATCGTCTAAGCTAGATGTCGATCAGTCTCTTCTAAAATGGTGTTCTTCAAAAAGAAGTCGAAAAATTTCTATTTCTGGATGAAATGGAAGAATAAAATCGAAATGAGTTTTCATACGAACCTTTAGCTTTGGTTGCTTTGAACTCGCTCGACATTGTGAATAACTTTTTCCGCTGTAATAATATGGATAAAAATTGTATTCAAGCAGTAGGATTACTTCAAACTGAAATTTAAAATTCTATCTTAATATCACGTAAACAACAATCTAATATTACTGATTTGTTTTCACATACTTACTACTTAAGTGAAGTTCTTAAAAATCTTTTCTAGCTTTTTCAGTTTGAAATGTGTTTGTATGTTTTATATATTTGCCTAGATATTAGGTACATACATACAATTTGTAATAATTTGTATGTACACATACATAGATGAAATACCTATGAGTTAATAAATACTTTTATTTGTGTTTATTTATCAATAAAATGTTTTAGTTGACGTTTTGAGTAAAAAATAATGTTTATTTTGAAATAAAATTCACACCTCGTTTATAACGGACACTCGCTCATAGCGAACACTTCCTAGTTCCCCTTGAGGGTTCGTTATATCCTAGTTTGGCTGTATATATATATATATATATATATATATATATATATATATATATATATATATATATATATATATATATATATATATAAATTTATTGTAAACTTATCTTCAAAAATCTTAATTTAAAAATGTCTATAGGTTTAAAAAAAAATTTTTTTTGTGATAAATGGAAAGATCATATAGGTATATGTTTTATTACAAAACTATTTTCATTCTTTTTTCGCTTTAATGAAAAAGTTATATTAAATAAAAAATTAATTTTTGAATTTAGTACCGAAAACACGCCGACAGTTCTCGAATCAACCTCGAGCGCGTGTGACGTCACATTGTTAATTTCTACTCATCGTAGCACACAGCTGATACAGTCTTCCTTCAACATTATGACATCACAAACATGGCCAAAAATCCTGCCGCGTTAGTAGTCAGGTCAATTTTAAATTAAATCGTGACAAATATACAAGGTGACCATGGTCAATTTAATATACTACATAAAGTGAACAAGGAAAATTTTTCAATAATTAAAATACGCCACAGTTGCAGAGTAGATAGATAGATACTTTATTCATGTTATCATACAATTTGCACTTACACACGTCAAACAAAAGTAAAATGGTAGTAATACAATAAGTATAGTACGAAAAAAATACAACAGACCAACTTAAAGTCTTAAGATAAAAGCACATAGCATCTATAACACATATGGCAATAACTGCCCAAAAGGTGAATTAAATTACATTCAACAATTTATTGTCATCATTATTATAATTTTTTATTTTTTTTAAGTCAAAACATCTATACTACAATTTAAAAAAATCCTCAAAAGAGTAAAAAGCATTCCTCAGTAACATGTTCTTCACCCTGTTTTTGAATTTCACCAGTGGTAGACTCCGCACCTCCAAAGACAACACATTGTGAAACTTTGCAGCCAGGTACCCAGGGCCATCCTGACATCTCTTCAACCTAAAGTAGGTGACAACAAAATCGTCCCGATGTCGCATGTTATAGTCATGCACATCCCTGTGAGTTCGATACAGATCCCCATATCTTCTTACATACATGATATTCTCCAGTATGTAGATACATGGAAATGTTAATATTTTTAGACGCCTGAATTCCCGCCTGCAATCGTCTCTATACCCCAGTCCAGAAACAATTCTTATTGCCTTTCTTTGCATAGCAAAGATTCTTCGAGCCTGGGCTGCATGTCCCCATGCAAGGACAGCATACACCATAGCAGAATGGAAAATGCCAAAATAAGCAGCCCTTAGAACACTCTCCGAAACACATCCAGCAAGTCCACGCATGGCAAACAGACAACTTCCAAGTTTTTTGGCTACTGTTGTAATGTGAGCGTCCCACGTTAACTTAGGATCGAGGTGAACGCCCAAGAATTTAACTTGGGTAATATTTTCATTGACATTGGCAGTATCCCTCATTGAAAAATGATCTTATTTGTTTTATTTTTATTAAGAAGTAGCATGTTGGTGTTAAACCAAGCTTCAACCCTCCTCTGCATCATCACCAGACCATTCATCGCTCCCTCAAGTGACTGCGTGGCTAACGACGCCGTCGTATCATCAGC
This sequence comes from Cynegetis impunctata, assembly GCA_030704885.1. Taxonomy (NCBI): domain Eukaryota; kingdom Metazoa; phylum Arthropoda; class Insecta; order Coleoptera; family Coccinellidae; genus Cynegetis; species Cynegetis impunctata. The sequence goes on along the minus strand of JARQZK010001466.1, from coordinate 873,848 downwards.
AAAGAGCGTGTACTATGTACCATCATCCCTCAAAGGTAGATCATTTATATATATATTAGAAAAAGTATGGGTCCCAAAACTGATCCTTGAGGCACTCCAATAGTCACTTTACTCTCCGCAGACGACACGTCGCCAAGCCTCACAACCTGAATTCTGTCCGAAAGATATGAATTTAAGAGCATCATACTGTCTTGACTAAAATGATAAGCTCGCAATTTCTGTAGGATGATATCATGTGGTACGCAGTCAAAGGCCTTGCTCAGGTCACAGAACAGCGTAGCACTAAATTGTTGGTCGTCAAACGACCGAAGAATATACCCTACGAGGTCCAGAATACCCAACGTGGTGCCCTCACTCTTACGGAACCCAAACTGAGAGTCAGTAAAGTATTTATTTTCTTCAAAGTAATCAACTATTCTAGACGACATACCCTTCTCGAAAACCTTTGATATAATTGGCAAAAGTAGACATTTCATGTCAGGAATTTATGTATTCCTGCGACAGGAATCTGCATTTTTGATCTAAGAGTGGAGAATTGTTGGTTTCCTATATCTTTGGTGGAGGGCGCTCTGGGTTGTTATCCAGATGGTAGTCCGAACACGATTTTTATTAGGAAGCAATTAGTAATTTGTTAATTCACTCCGAATAAAATAAGCTGTACTGATGAGATCTTATGAGATCGAAACAGCTGTATGCAGATTTTGAGTCGGGATGACTTGATGTTCTCTATAATTCACCGTTGGATTTTGAATGTAGATTTAACGTCGAGGAATACTTATAACCAGCTCCCTTGAAAAGTTGTTTGATAATGTTTTTAATTATTAAATAATTTTCCTTGTTCACTTTATGTAGCAATTTTGAATTGTTTATAAATAATTTTAAAAAAAGAATTTTTCGCATCGATTGTATTTCTACTTATATCTACATTCATAGAATTACATGGAGAAAGTCTAATAGTATAATATTAATAATAGCTTCGATACCTTTGTAACATATTTACACAAAAATGTAGGAAATGGAGAAAACTATTTCTAAAAAGCTCAAGATTAATGCTAAAACTACAATGAAGATTGCGGAGAAGTTATATACTCAAGGATTCATCAGTTATCCCAGAACAGAGACAAATATCTATCCAAAAGAATTGAATTTGGCTAATTTAGTGCAGCAGCAAACTAATGATGCCAATTGGGGACCATTTGCACAGAGAATTCTCACTGAAGGAGGCCCAACACCTAGAGCTGGCAAAAAGTCAGATCAGGTAATTAGCCTAATGACTTTTTAAGTAAAAAAAATATTCCTGATGACATTTGATAATTTTCTATTTCCTTGTTTGTATCAAATAATGAAGCTTAAATTTCATTATGTATTATTTATAGGTAATAATTAAGTATTTGTATTTGTAATTATTTTCATGTCAGTACAAAATAATGTTTACATCAAGGTTTTAATTAAGTATATATTTTGATCGATATGAAATTTCAGAATGGTTTTTCAGATTTAAATAACATTTATGTTTACTGTGCAGAATAATGAATCGTCTTATGTTTCTCGATATTGCATTCAATATTTGCTGTATTATTGTTTATTTTTCACCAAACACAATTATACTCTACTCCAAAAACTCCATATTTTTTTTATTTGATATAAACAAATTTAAATTGTTGACATTATGATTTTTTTATTGTTCTCCACATGTAGGCTCATCCTCCCATTCATCCAACTAAATATGCACCTGCACTAACTGGACAGGACAAAGTAGTCTACGAATATATAGTTCGACATTTTTTAGCATCGGTTCACAAAGATGCCCAAGGATTTGAAACCACTGTAATTGTCGATATAGCTGATGAAAAGTTCACCGCCAAAGGTTTGGTTATTCTAGAAAAAAATTATCTAGACGTTTTTATCTATGAGAAATGGTATGGAAAGGAGATAAACAATTATCAGGTGGGGGAAACATTTACCCCGTCTACACTGGATTTGGTGAGTAGTGTGAATCCTTAATTATTAAGACTTCAAATATCTTCATGTTATCGCAAAAGCACGTTACAAGAAAAGTAAGAATACAGAATTTTAAATTAAGTTCTGAAATACAAATTAAAATTAAAGGGCAAATACTCTTTAAAACTATAAAAACTATGTTCAAATAAACACCTTTCAACATTTCTTTTAAAAGCCTATGGAGGCAACACTTTAATGTGTTCTGGTAAAACATAAAAAATTTTTAATTACCAATATCTTGGGCCATTTTACCATTTGCTCAGCCGGCTGAAAATGGGAGCAATATTACCACAGTTCCTAGTTACGTAATTATGCATTTCCTGGTAGATTGTATACGTGTCGATTATTCGCCTGAAATGCAAGAGGTTCTTCAGAATAAAGATAGATGGAAAAGTAAGCACCCCCAGGCTCACTAACGCCGCCCTGCAGTCTCCTCCGAATCCCCAACCACACATCGCTCTAATTGCTCTCCGTTATAACCCAAACAGGCGCCTGGCCCCGGCTGAATGACCTCAGACAAGCACTGCATAGGAAAGATGGGCATCGAAAGTTGCAAAGTATGTTGTTCTAAGAATAGAAATAGACACCTTATCAGCAAGGTTACGAATTAAATACATGCCTTTCGAAAGTTTGGAGGCCACATGATCCATATGAGTGTCCCACTGCAGCTTAGGATCGACATATACCCCTAGAAATTTAGTGGCACCAGTCTCAGAGTTCACATCTCCCAATTCCCTCAACGAAAACACAACCTGTGTAGTTCTTTCAGCATTAAGGTATAACTTACTACTATTGAACCAGCTTACTGCCTCCTCCTGCGCCCCACGGAACTCCCAGCGAATCCTTTGGCGTGGTTGTACCTAAAGATATTGTTGTGTCATCGGCGTGAATTTAGAAATGGGAAGTATCAGATAAATCATTGATGTAGATCAGAAAAAGGACTGACCCAGGATTGGGACCCCTGAGGCACTCCAATGTTCAACTCGCGCCCCTCCGAGTTCACGCCAGCATACTGCACTATTTGATATTTTTTGATTTGGACATATGGCTCCACATGAGTCCTTTTAGGAGATTCACTGTTCCATAATTTCCTGCACTGTATATCCTACACTGTCCGATGTATATAAAGAAAGCGAAAAGTTCTTGCAAAGACACGAGTTGATTCGACTCGGTTCGTACTGTGATAGCATCAGCTGTTAATAAATACGAACATAGTTGACTCATTTATTTTGTGCGTAAACAAATCGCCGAGTTTGGCTCGATTCTAAATCCAGAATTGAGTAGACTGAACCCGATGCGATGTCTATAATATTAAATGAAATAAATGGTGTGGTATACCAACATTTGTTTATTATCGTAATATAATTCACCTTGAGATATTCCAACATTTAATAAAAATTTGAAAATGTACATAAACAAATTGCGAGAGAGTGAGCTACGTGATTTGGGATGGATCTAATGGACGATGGCAAAAAATGGCAAATTCCACGTGTTTCATCCTCTCTCAAGTATGTGTGAAGTAGGCGGGCTACTCGTGTTTTGGGATGAAGTACTTCAGCCAGATCAGATTATAAATTTGTACGTACAAGTGCATTAAGGATGGATGAGATAGGATATTTATGGAAGAGAGGAGGTGTGGGTAGGGTTCAGGGGATGAAGACTGGCCCAGAATCCGCCTTGTAAGTTTGCAAACAATTACTCACTCACGGCATGGGGAAACCTCTGAGAAAAACGCATAGCAGACCAATTGACCCCGTGGTTTGAACCATGAACATCCCGAATACTAGCCTGTGTGTCTAAACACTTCGCTGACTAGCTTATTATCGATGACGGGATAATTAGAAGCTTATGTTCATTTTCATTCGTTCAGATTTGCATCATCCGAGACAAGCCGACTCGATCAGCTCGATAAGATGATTACATCACGCACATCCCCGACTGAGTGCGGACGTAGCGAGTTGATCGAGTTGAAATTTTGTATGAGCGACATAGTACATTACACGAGTTCGATGTCCGCGACTGAGTATCAGGGGACCACCGGGTCGACTCAGTTTTATGGATAATCGACTCGATTCTCCGAGTTGAAAGAATAACTCGAGTTACTCGTATTGAATAACTCGACTCGCCCTTCATTAAATCATATTATCCCTTTTAGCTTCTTCTATACAATACATTTATCTAAAAATACTATTATCTGAGTGTATTTGAAATATTCAGGCTGATGGAAACACAACGCCCCCTAAGCTACTTACTGAGGCCGAACTGATTGCGTTAATGGATAAACATGGAATTGGTACTGACGCCACCCACGCAGATCATATTGATACTATCAAAACAAGAGAATATGTTGGCTTACATGAGAACATCTACTTTGTTCCTGGTACCCTGGGAATGGGTTTAGTTGAAGGGTATGTGGTATTTGAAGTGAAATATATATTCTCTGGAAATTAATTGAACATAAGGAAAGTTACTTTGTTTTACATCTACAAGCACATTTAAAAAAAATATATATATATATATATATATATATATGTATATGAAATCTTCTAATTATCTAAGCGCCACGTTTTTGTCATGGGATTTTTCTCAGTATTATTCTGTTTATATTTTCTTACAGCTATAACAACATTGGTCTAGAGGTATCTCTTGCCAAACCTATCCTACGCGCAGAATTCGAGAAAGATTTGAAATTAATTTGTGATGGAGTGAAAGACCCAGATATTGTGAGAAGAGAACAAACTCAAAAATACAGAGCGGTATTTCAAACTGTAGTGGATAAAATTCGAGAACTTGATAATAGCCTAGCTACTCGATTAGATGATAGACCAGTGCAGGTTCAGGATGAAGCTGTTATTCCTCAAGACTCTTTAAGGCCAGTTATGAAATGCCCGAAATGTGGTGGTGATATGCTTTTCAGGTTAGCTAATAATGTTGGTCTTTAACTTACAGTTGAAACTACTTATGCTTGTATTCACTATATACATATATTATTATCATTATATAATTACTGCATCAAATTTTCAATATCTGTTAGTTATCATTATAGAGTAAGAGCCCAGAGCCCCCAGATATAAGTATTTTCTAAAGGAAAAAATGTGGGGTCTCGAGTAGTGTTTACATGTACAGTGAATACCAGCATATGAGCTAAGTTGTTTAGACGGCCAATTCATAGGTCCAGGTGAGAAAGGTTGAAAAAATAAGGCTAACTTTACTTATATTCAAATGGTTGATTTTTAAATATGTTCCATAAAATATTATCAGAAAATAATATTGAATACTCAGATTTCCGCCAGACGCTTTAAAGCTCCCAAAAAAATATTGTAATTTCACTTATATTCTGAAGCCTGATTTTTATATACCTTATTTGAGGGACTATTTCGAACATATATTTGCTGAGCGAGACCAATCGTAAGGGCCAAACATCCCCCAGACACGAAAAACATTTAACATTCAGAGTATGAGCGCGACGGTACTGTGCTTCTTTTTTTTTTGCTTTGGACCAAGTGAGATATCTATGCGACGAGATTTCTCCATCTTAAACTTACAGTCCATCACAGAGTGTTTGTGTCTATTTTTGTGTAGCGTCACAAAGAGTATAATATCGAGTTTCGAGAGTACAGCTGTCACGCCGGTGTGTTTTGTAAGTAGAATAAAAATATTTGCAGTGTTCATCAAAATATCATGGCAGAATTATTAAATTGTGCATTTTGCAAAAAAATGTGATAATAACTTATCATTATTCATGGAAGAAACTTTGGAAAAGTGTCAAGTAATTTTAAAACAGAGAAAGATACATATCCTTAAATATAAAGATATTGTGTCGCCAGTTGAAATATTTGAAAGTGGTTATCACAAATGTTGTTAGAAATCATTCACCGGTTTCATGAAAAAATATTACTCGGAAATATTGGAAACTACACAAAAATCTACCTCTCAGAAAATTCATCATATACAGCAGAGGATACATCAACAGCATCTACACCAACTCCAACAATTATTCCTATTGGGATCTGACATGCCAGCTGGCGAACTCTGGTGGCCAGATGGATGAAGTTTTTATTTCCAACGTCAACATATGCAATTGCATGTCAAGTTTTTGATTTCTTACAAATAAGGTCGTAAAAGGTGAATAATGGAAAGTGTTAATTTTGCAAAACGTAGAATCAGCAAGTCTAGAGAGTGTTGTGGCGTGAATAATTGTAATTTTAAAGCATATGCAAATGCAAGTATTAGCTTTCATCGGTTTCCGAAGCCAAACAAATATTTTTTATAGGAGAAAAGGAAAAGATTGATTTATTGAAGGTATGCAAAATCAATCTGAAAAAGAATCATACAACTCCCAGAAAGACGGTGCATGTTACAAAAGAATTGATTGAAACTCAGATTAGTTCCCATTATTAATGAAAATTCGAGATGCTGCAGCCAAAACATTTAGAAATGTTGGATCTGTGTTGCTTGAACATTTGTTGGTATTATCAGAAGAAATTTTTACAGTGATATGTGGTACGATAAATATGTCTTCTCCGATCTAAGAAGATGACAAATTCATGGTAGATTAAGTGAAATGATGGAGTAAACAACAAATTTATGTATATGATGGTTATTAGATTAGAGTTAGTAAAAGTAAGAATACACACGGAATGAAAAAGTTTTTCTTTGTATATCCATCATTAAAACATCTTGAGTTACATTATGATTAATGATGTTTTATAATGAAAACCACATTTGATTATATGAAACATTATTTCTCATTGAATCCATGTATACTACTAAATGAATGTTTGTCGAGAAATTTTGAATATATTTTGTCCAAAGTTCTTTCAGAAATAATCAAATGTCGAATAATAAAAAAAGTTCACAGTTGAATAAAGAATCATCAATAAAAAGTTTCGAAATATGTTTATTGATAATTGCCCATCATATCTGGCCGATTATAAACTTCCTACATAAAAAAGCTCGAATTGATAGTTTCATATCACTTAAACAAATATAGTTGATTCAGACTAGGTATTTTACAAATCAAATTAAATAAAATCAAAATAAATAAACAGAAAGCAGTAAATTTGACGATACCAGGCCTCAAATTCTCTTCATTTTTCCCACATTTTATTTTGAATTTGGATCTTTCCAGCCTATCACCTTCTCTGTATTTTCGCTGGAGTAAATTTTCACCTACATATAGCTTTACACTCGAAACTAACATTGTTATAGGAAAAACTCAAAAAATTTCAAATCTCTCATATAACTCGAATTGAAAGTTGGTTTTGAGACGCCATGTTTTGACGTTATCACCTAAGCTCCGCCTCCATGTCAGATCCCAATAGTTGATGATTAAAAATATATAAATACACTAAATATATTTAGAAAATAAACCATCAGACTTAAAGAAATAATAGTGAAATAAAATCTTAATCATAAACTTCATAGCATAAGAATTATGATAGAAAACTATTAAACCAATATTGGTTGAACTATACTTTCAAAAAATTTTGATATAAATTTAAGTTATTTTTCATAATGATGACATTTTTTCACTAAATTTATATACAAAGAGATTTTATTAAAAAAATATAAGTAATAATTATTCAAAAATATATCTCATAGATATCTCACTTGCTCCAAAGCACAGTACCGTCGCGCTCATACTCATGGCTGAATGTTTTTCGTGCCTGGGGTATGTTCGGCCCTTACGTTTGGTCTGGCTAAGCAAATATATGATCGAAATAGTCCCTCAAATAACATATATTAAAATCAGGCTTTAGAATATAAGTAAAGTTAAAATAATTTTTGGAAGCTTTAAAGTGTCTGACGGAAGTTATGGCCGACGGAAAGGGTCTAGCATATTCAAATTTTATTTTGTAATAATATTGTACAGAACATATTTAAAAATCAACCATTAGAATATAATAAAAGTTATCCCAAATTTTTTTTTTAACCTTTCTCACCATGTACCTATGAAATGGCCGACTAACCAACTTAGCTCGTATGCTGGCTTTCACTGTACACTTAAACACTTCTCGAGATACCACATTTTGTCCTTTAGAAAATAAGTTATGTCTGGGGGCTCTAGGCTCTTGGACTATTATGTTTTATGAGTTCAGTCATAATATATGCAACCATAAAATAACATTAACTGCATTGTCTATGAACTGAATTTTGGAAGATAGCACTTCAGCGATGAGAATTTGATTCATCTGTCAAAATAAACAATAGTATCACATAATAATAAAGTAGCAACAACAGTTGCTATGGATTTTAATTAATCAAAATAATAGCATTTCTTCTAGACGAAATCACCTCTGCTCTTTAATTATTACACTGTACTTAAAACTGTCTTGCCTGAAGCACATCGAATAAAAGGCAGAGGATACTAATTGATTTTTATATAAAGCTTTTAACATAAGGTTCATACACTACCCAGGAGGGATTAACAAATTATAATAAGATAGGTTTATATTGTAATTTTTTGGGATATTTTGATGAATTATGACAATTTTTCAGTTCATACCTATCGAAATTGATTTGGGATATAATATAATTTTTTTCATCCACCAATTGTGACAAAAGAATCTGGTGCTCAGTTCTAAGTGAGCAGAATAAAATTATCATCTTTTTTTCGTGAATTAATTCAAGGTAATAATGTTCCATTTCATTTCAGGAATCGCAAAACTGGCGTAGGAAAATTCTTATCATGTAATGGTTATCCTGCATGTAAAAATGCTGCATGGCCATCCGCTGTTATAGAAAGTGTTGAAGTATTAGATGAGCATTGTCCAAATGTAAGTGGCAATATGACATTGTTCAAAAAACGAAGCAATATGAAATTGCTTTGAAAAATTAAACTTTTTACCACTATCAATATCACAAGAGAAAGATTAATAGAATTAATAGTTGCAAGTATTGGGCATCTTTTATGCGTGCAATATTTAAAATAAGCTCTTTGCTGACATAGTTAATCTATATTGCCCATTAACATATTTGCTATTTTTTGGAGAAGTGTCCTGATAATATTTAGTTATAGTTGAAAAGTCTCTCCTATAATATTCCATCGATTTCCATAATCTCTAGTCTTCATTTTATGTAAAAATGAATATATAAAATATTTTTATGTTTGTCTTAGAAAACAAATAGTTTATTCTAATATTCAATAGTTATATACGTTCTCTGCTTTTATGAATATTATATAATTTTATTCTAGTGCGGTCCAGAAACAAAAAAAGTGAAAATGAAATTTAGGCAAAATCCCTTTGTTGGCGAACCTAATCCTGCTATGTTATGCATAGGTGGCTGTGATATTAACGTGTTGGAAATTTTAGACATTACTATCTCTTCTGTGAGACGACGTAAGTAACAAAGAATAGTATACCATTCAATGAGTGTTGGGATATTATTGGTTATTATACAATAATTCATTATGTGCTAATCTATCTCATTCAGTTTTTTAGAAGATTCAATTATCACATTTGATGGGACTAGGCGGATGATTAATGAAACGCTTCTTTTCTTTTTTTGAAAAAAAGGAAGATGGTACATTTTCGGTACCTTCCTTTACAGTTGCTAGTCCATAAACACCTTGTATAGCATGACTTATTATTATCTCGATTTTCCGGAAATAGATGGAGAATTGTTTTTCTCTAATTTTCTTGTTGAGTAAATGTTGCATTTTCATTCAGGAAATTATTACGAATTTTAGAAAGAAATAAATGTAAGCACTTCCACTAACAAGTGCAGAAATTTAATTTTTTTAAAATTGAAAATATATAGTGATCGGTGTACTATTGAATTTAGTTCTAGAAAATATTAATTTTTAGTCAAATATTGTAAATGTTCACACGCCTAGTTATAATCATATTTACATTGGATAACTTTCTGATGAAAATGATTACCATATAATACATCGCAGTTTAGATTAGTTTTTCAATGAACTTGCAAATATATAAAGATGAGAATTATATTATCTTCTTAACTTTTATTCATATTTTTGTATGCAATTTCTCAGGTGTAATTTCTCTATAATTTGAACACTTTAAATTTGTAAATTCGATGGACGATGAATCAACTCTGTGGTAGTTCATATTTAAATGAAAAATAAATAATAAATAAAGTAAAAACTTTTCTAAAAATCACAACTGATTCAGTTGTGGTTTTTATACAAGTTTTTACTTATTATTTATTTTTCATTTAACTTTTAAATTTGTTTCAGTTATAAATAATTATGCAGGTGTCCTAGTTATGATATTTTTTGAATTAAATACAATTTTGATATTTCCTAAATGAATTTGTTTCTGATTTTTTCTATCGTGCAATTTATTATTTGTAGAAGTTAGTTGGAAGTGAAGTCATCAATCTATCTGAGTTTTGGTTTTTCAGAACCAGTTAATGGAGAACTCAATTATAATCGGAACAATAATCAACAAATAGTTCGCCGGGTGGTACCCCCTACAGTTCAAAATGAAAACTATCAGGCTCAAGATGTACCAGTACAAGTAAATAATGTATCAATCAGGAGATCAAATAACATAATGCCAGTATCACAACATAACCAACCAAATACTTCAAGCAACAGTTTTCAGAACCAAATTCCATCAAATAGGTCAAATTTCGGAAATTCCTCTTCTAGTTCTGACATTATTTGCCAGTGTGATAATGAAGCGGCTCTGAAAACAACTATGAATGGAGCCAACAAAGGTATAATTCATTATTATTGAAACTATATTTTATTATATTTAAAAATACAATTTAATATTTCAACTCTTTCGGTTAATATAATTGATATTAAATTATTCAATTTCACTTCTACTTGGTTACGCAATTTTGCTTATTCCTACAATGTGTAATGTTTAAATCAATTTGCTATGATTTTGCTCAAAAATTGGAAAATGAATGTTGTATATTGAAAGAAAATGGGAAATAAATGGAATGGTTGAATGTAAATCTTAAAAAAGTAAACTCAATATTAAAACATCTCACAGTTCATAGAAATAGAAATGTTTAGAAATAGAAACACATAATGGTGTATTATAATTTCATACTGGCCTTCCGCCTATTCTGTGTGATTTCTGAATATTATAAATTCATGGCGATGTGAAGAGGGGTTCAGAGTAGATTAAGAAAGAGTATCGAAATTCATTAGTAAATGCTGAATATATTATTCTTGAAAATTCAATATTTTAGGTAAAAAATATTACAAATGCGCCAATGGCACATGCAATTTCTTTTTATGGGCTCCAAATGGTCTCCCAGCTACACCGTCCCCTTTAACTGCAGCTGGTCCATCTGGCAGTAACAGTGAAATAGTGAACTGTAGATGTAACCAACCAGCTAGATTAATGACAGTGATGAAAAATAATGAAAATCACGGCCGAAAATTTTATGGATGCGTTAAGCCAATGTCCGAGGGTTGTGGATTCTTTCAGTGGGCAGATGGGGTCTGTACAAATTAAGATTTTGTTTTTTTCGTAAAGTAAACACCCTAAAATATTTTCAAAATTTTTTTGTAACTATTTTCTAGTAACGCTCTTTGACAAATTTTAAGTGCAATATTTTTTCAGTATTTTGTGATTCATGCTATAGAATTACATTTGAGATTATATAAAAGGCAAGGATAACTTTCAAGTAGTCAAATATTAACTGAATTACTATTGATTGTAAAATAACATTTTTATTACTCAGTTGCAAGTTTTAGAATATTTTAAAAAGTTGAAATAAAATTATAAGTTTTTTGTTAGTTAATTTCTACATTGAATTGTTATAAGAATATTAAATCAATCAGTGACATGATGTATTTTCCTTAATAAAAAAAACAAATCCATCATATGGAGTTGAATAATGTTCCAAAAGATAGTGCTTTTTACGTGTTCCATTTTTGTTGATTTTAGGATTAAAGTATTTATGGATAATTAATTAATGGATCAAAATTTTTAAGGTTGAAGAGAATCAGAATAATGGAAATAATGATGATCCATGGGGCGGGGGTGGAGGTGGTAATAGGCGTGGAGGAAACACATCCTGGGGTAATCGAAAAACCCAAACAAATAGAAATAGTAAGCCGAGGTCCAAGCCTTACCAGAGCAATAATCAACCGAGAGGAAGAAGAAAATGTGGACTATGCGGTGAAGAAGGTAATTGTTGATGCTATATAAATTTGACTTACTTTCCCTAATGAAAACAATTAGAAATGGACGACATTTTTTCATTAATTCACATTTAAATCCCGCAGATTAAATGTGCCACGTTTTAAATTCTTTGAAAGCAGCACTTTTTTATTATTTTGAAATCATGCAATTAAAAAATATATTTATTTTGGTTTTAAGTTTCGCAATTATTTGTTCTACTGATTTCGTACTCCAAATTGATTGATTTTATGCAGAAATTTTGTAATAATAATATACCCATATGGTACTGTAGACACAGTATGGTCCTCAGTTTATTTACAGATACCTGGCATACAAAAAAAAATTACAAAAGCTATATCAAAAAATAAGCAAAATCCTCACTTTTTTATTGGCAACTTCCTATTTTTGGAAGTATCCCTTTCATTTCCAGTTCAGCATTGTGAGAAATTTCATTTGTTATTTCAAATTTATAATTTTTTTTGTGTTCATTTATATAATTCTTGATCAAAACAACTGATTTTTCAAGAAATTTATTTAGTTACTTATGTTATTTCAGAAAAATATCACAAATTAAAGATTTCTTTTTCATCAATTCCTTACTAATATTGATACCATTCTTAAATTTGACCATTTATTTTGTTACATTTTCAGGTCACACTAGAGTGAAGTGTCCAAACGCACGAAAATGATCAGTACTTAAGTTGAAATATATTTATAAATACTGTTAAGATTAAATATTATATTAGTTTTTTTCCTATTTTTTCAATTCCTTCTTAAATTTTTCAATTTCTCTTTGTTGAAGATGACTTTCAGCTGTCGTTTGTGTTAGCTGAAAAAATATTGAAATTAATTTTATGAATAATGTACTGTTAATAACTGATGAAGATAATACTTCATAATAATTTCTGTCACAACTTAGATCTGGTACTATGAAAAACAATTATCACAAATCAGCAAAGTAAAACAATTAATATATCACTTCTAATTAAATTTTTCAAGTCATTACAGTACAGTAGAGTACGCATGTGCCGTAACTATGGGTACGCGAGTGTTATGCAGCAACCACTGCTAGATCATGAGATTGTAGAGTGTCATGGAGGAGCAACAAGCTTATGAAAAGGACAATAATGAAACCGTGGAAGAAACAGAGCATGACAATGTTTTTACACATGTAGAAGCATTTATGTTTAAAAAATGTCTGTAATTGGATGGCGCGGAAACCGAAATGCGAAACTGTACAATTACTTGTCTTCAAACACCTGCAGGACCTTGCTGCATCAGAAACATGTTACTACGTCACGCTAACGCACTTTACTCGTGATGATTATTTGGATAATCTGAGTTTACTGTACTAGATTTATATCAATGCACACATAAGTGACAGTGACAGGAATCTGACAAATGCTAAATTCTCTTATGGGTGTGTCTGCCTTCTTCTATATATAAATATAATATAATTTTTTATTTGGTTATCGTCGAACCGAGTTACAGTTAATAATGTGTCTCAGACCCTCGATGTCTTACACACTCCTTGTACGTCGGGGCATTGTTCTGATGAGGTGGTCAATGTCCTCCTGAGGTATCTCATTCCACCCTACCACCAACTCATGTCTAAGAGCTGCTAGAGTCTGAGAGGGATGGGGTAAGTTAAGCAAACTTCGGCCGAGCATGTTCAATTGGAGAAAGATCGGGCGATCTTGGAGGCCATGGTAAACGATTGATATGGTGTTGATCCATGAAGGCTAAAGTTACTCTAGCAACATGCGGCCTGGCGTTGTCTTGTTGGAAAATGGCATTTTCAACTCTCTGAACATATAGAAGAACAAGTGGTTCCACTACTTCCTGAATGTAACGAAGGGCGGTCATGTTGCCTTGGATAAAAACTAGAGGTGACCTGCTACCAATGGATATGGCACCCCATACCATAACACCCACGGTTTGGTGGATATACCTTTCAACATCAAATTGTGGATTTCTTCTTTCACCACGTCTCCTTCTCAACCTTGCTCGGCCGTCATGCATACCCAAACAAAAGCGCGATTCATCGCTAAAGATCACGTGATTCCATTCTTGATCCCAATTTAATTTCTCTTGGCACCATTGCAGGCGGTTTCGTCTATGCTCAGGAGTCAATGGTAAGGCCCAATGGGGTCGGCAAGAAAAAAGCCCAAAACTTCTTATTCTCCTGTAAACTGTACGCATCCCAACCATCCTTTCATATTCTTCAAACCATTGATCTGCAATCGCTCGAGTAGACCTAAACCAATCTCTCAGGGCTAAAAGTCTTAGTTGCCGATCTTGACGCCCTGTTGTGCCCCTACGACGTCCAGTGCCTATAGCTCTATGCTGCCGGCCTTCTTGAGTCCATGCTTGATAACATCTCACTATGGTACTCAATAAACGATTTGTTCTTCTCTGAATTTCTCTAAATGAAAATCCGGCTTCGCGTAAGCCTACAATTCGACTCCTTTCAAAGTCATTTAACTGGGATAGGGGGCGTTCAAGTATTACGTAACGCAATTTGGGGGAGGGGGGTCTTGTAAAACGTTACAATGCGTTACAGGGGCGGGAGGGGGGTTCGAAAAACGCGCTACGTAACATTGATTTTTATTGAAATAAAAAACTAGAGAATTTGAATCTCCGAAGTTGTTAACTCTTTTCGTTTATTTTTGACGGGGAATCCCTCGATTGTATTGTAAGTCAGTTTTATTTTGTTGTCCCAAGTTGGCAACTCTATCCGTTTATGTTTTATGTGGAATACCTCGACTGTATCATTCGTCATTTATATTTTGTTTCCGTTGCCAGTTTTCATTAAGTGTTTTAAACACGTAATACACAGGAGCGAAACTATCTACCTACATACATACGAACATATATATATATATATATATATATATATATATATATATATATATATATATATATATATATATATATATATATATATATATATATATATATATATATATTACCTACATATGTAGAGAAAGAGAGACTTTTGAAATTGGGTTTTTGATGCCAAGCATCCTGAAATGTCATGAAACGAAAAACTATCTTGGGCCTAGGTCCTACTTTGCTAATCGCACCCATTTCAATAAGCAGGTTTTCAAAGTGAAAACCTGCTACTAAGCGAAAATTGAATAATGAATGAGAAAAATAATGGTGGATGAAGTTAGCTAAAAATGTATTCAACGACAGGGCTAAGTCAGGAAAACGGCATAATCAAATGTAAGATTAGTAGTAAAAGTTTATTAGGACAAATTTGAGCCCTTTTCAACATATCACATTATGTATGATTGTTTATTAAATAAAAATCTCTTGTTTTGTTTATTATTAACGAAAACACGATTGAAACAATAAAAACGGTATTTTAGCAACTTTCTGGTACTTTGCGCAACATATTTGTGACTTTAAGGTAAAAATGGTCACTTGGGTGTTACGTAACGTTTATAGGGGGGAGGAGGGGTTCATGAAAACGTTACGGAGCGTTACATAGGGGGGAGGGAGGGTCAAAGATCGTCAAAAATTGCGTTACGTAATACTTGAACGGCCCCATACACAAGCTAGTCTTCGCGCACGGGGCATCTTGGTCGTTAAAGTAAAGCACTTTGCTACCAATTTTCTAACGATAGATTCAACAAATGTGAATAAAAATCGTAAAATATGCAAATTCCAAAAAAAAAGAAGTGATAAAAAACGGGTCTGATACGCCGCAGATTAGGCTGAAAATTTAATCATTTTTTGTTCGACTTAAAGCAAGTTTACCTGCAAAGAATTATTAAAATAAAGTACAGTATACTGGGTGTTTACCTTTCTTTGTCACTTAGTATATATATATATATATATATATATATATATATATATATATATATATATATATATATATATATAAACACTTTCAAGTTCAAATTGATTGAAAAATCAATATTCTGAAAGATGTTTTTCTTTAATTAAAACTGTTGACATTGATTATATACATAATGACAAGTATAAAGACAAGGTGCTGCATTGATTTAATTATTATGATTTCTATGTGAAACTCGTAGATTATTTTACAGCTTATTTAGTAATAAATGAATAACTTGATTTTTACAAGTAAAACAGGTGAAACTGTTCCAGAAATCCTAAAGGGGATATTGCTAAGTTACCTATTAAATTGTCATTTTGACAGTCTAACAATAATTAGATGTCCTAAAATATTACAATTCATAGAAAGACAAATAAATCTTTCTACAAAAGTAGTCCCCTAAGAGTTATTCAAATTCGTATTTTTTTTTCTTTTCTCTACAACTCTCTTATGTTTATTAGATTTCAAATGAGATTTCCACTGGAAATTTCCAACAAAAATTCTGTCACAAACTTCACAATTATGAGTTTCATCTTCAGCATTAGAGGTTGATTTGGTCTCAACTTTCTGTAATCTATTAAAGGGGCAGCTATTTCCTTGGATATATGATTCTACAATAGAACTAGCTTGAAGGGAAACATTTTCTGTCCATTTTGAAACATCAGTGGTATCTAAACCATAAACTGGGGGTACTTCTCTATCAGTTCTACCTAAAAATCTATTTGTGACCCATCGTAACTGCTTTCTTGCATAGCGTCTTGTAGCCATCTTGAGAAGCTCTGTACATTCTTTACATTTCATGATACCAGTTTCCTTATTTCTCTCATTTTCTTCTATAATGAGATAAGGGTGAAATTCTTTGAAACCTATTGATTGGAATATACCTCTAGTGAAATCTGGATCTTTAAAATTTTTGTGAAAATTCAAAAGTTCGTTAACTAGTCCTTCTTCTATCATTTTATCTATTCTTTCATTTAGTCTAGTATTCAAAACATTTTTCTCACACTGTAGCCACAAGATCAGGGAATTTGGGTAACGTAATGCGCCACTTGTTTTGGAACCACCTATGGAAGAATGCTGTTCTTCTAAAATTTCGCTGTGTCTTTTTCCTTTTTGATGTAGTACTTCTAGTGACCTCAATATTTTCCGTTTATTATTTGGATGTAATCGTTTTGCCATTTTTGGATCTAATACAGTTAGCTTTTCATATAATTCTCTACTTGACAATTCATGGTCTGCATTAGAAGATTGCCATGGTTTATTTTTCAAATTGTTTCCAGGTTCCTCCACTAAAATATTCCACAGTATAGACTCTATATAATAATTCGTACCTCCAACTACAATTGGTAATTTATTTTGTGAAAGTAATTGATCTATGATGCTGATAGCTTTGTTACGGTACTCTAATACTGTAAATATATTTTCTGGATCCAGGATATCAATTAAATGATGAGGGGCAAGTAACTGTTCCTCTTTCGTTACTTTTGCAGTTATAATATCTAATCCCTTGTATACTTGCATAGAGTCCGCGCCAATGATTTCACCTCCAAATTTTCTTGCTAACTCTAAAGACAATTTTGTCTTGCCGGATCCGGTTGCACCTAGTATGATTACTAATGGTAGTTTAGAACACATTACTAAAGGTGAAGAAAATACGCTAATTATACAATGATTTACATATTTTCAATATTAGGTATTTAATTTACCAATATTTATATATTGGAATTTTACATATTTAGAAACATTGATGTAAAGGTTAGGTCATAGAACAAAATCATAATTTGTATGATATTAAAAGTTTTTTATCAGGAAAATAATGATGAGTAAAAATTTAATGATGGTATATTCGTAGCTTAACTTGATATTACTTTATGGATACTTTAACAAAATTATATTATTTGTGCATAATTATTTCATTCTCACATAAACTTGGAGGATCAATCAAAATATATTGTTATTCACTCACCAAATTCAATAAAATTTCTGATTTTAGTTTTAGTAAATTATTTTCTTCTTGTAATTCGTTAATCCTTTTTTTCAATTTCTGGTTAGTTTTATGCAAGGAAGCATCTTTTCCTGATTCTGAAAAAATAGATTTCTTCATTTTTCCATTCATAAATTTCCAATCATATTGATCAGTATACCTGGAACCCATGCACCGTCTTCAAATTTCAAAACATGTTTTCCCAATTGTAATACAACTACCCTATTATCTAAAACCAACTCCTCCAGATTTTCATCATTCGGAATATTTCCTCCTTTTCTGATAGGAGTCTTTTTTGGTGAAAATTTGTTTCCAAAAAATGGCATATCTTTATGATTTTTTAATAAGTGTTCGAGATTTATTTACTTTCATTTATTATGTATATTATACTATATTTATATCATATTTTTATTATTTTGAACTCCAATCTGCTTTTGAATTATGCATTTAGATATTTCAAATTAAATTGTATTGTACGTTTCTATGGAAACACAGTGTTGCCACAGCGAAAGCAGTGTTTTTTAGTAGGGGAGCCAAGCGGGGATTTTGGGATTTACTAGAGTATCGAGATTTACTTTGAGTATCCCCACCATACATAAACCCTCAGCGTTCGTCTAGGGCAGCCGATTAGTAAAAAAAAATCGTTCGTTCGAAAAACTCGAGCGCGTCAGATTAGGGCAAGGTGAGTTAATTACATGCAGAAGAGTATGCATTTCACTAATCTGACGATTTGCACGTGGCATAAGGAAATAAGAGACTAAAAAGGTTGCAAAAATAAAACATCACCTTGACATTCTCGAGCACGGTTAAATTTTTATTTTGAAGGAAATGTCACGATTTTTTTTTAAATTTTTGAATATCGGCGATGAGTTTTGGTGTCGTACGGTCACCCCCACCATGCAAACCGGCAGATTAACTTACCTTCGTTATCAGAGACGATGTGGGGTGAATAAACTATTAATATCTGACACGCTCGAGTAAATCTATATAACGATTTTTTTTATATTTTTGAAGATCTGCACACGTTCTCCCCCCCCCCAGAGATTAATAAAATATTAGTGTTTGAATATTTATTTATATTCTATCAAAAATCTGACAAATTTGATTAATTAATGAAACAGGGTAACTTAGATATTACAAAATAATAATAAAACAATAAATGATAGGTACTGTCATTATTATTCAACACTCCCTCCTAATGTCACATTTATGGATTCAGCATTTCTCATAAATTTTTCTTTTGTTAAGGGTTTGGTAACTATATCAGCCAATTGATTTTCACTTTGAACATATAAAACATTAATTTGTTTTCCAATGGCATCTTTGATGAAATTAAATCTCAAGTCAATATGTTTGGTTCGTTTTTGTGCAGACTCATCCATAATCATACGAATTGCGCTTTGATTGTCTATAAATAAATTAATGGGCCTTTTACAAATACCAAGTTCCTGGGCAAGATTTGTGATTACGATAATTTCTTTTAATGCGTCAGCTGCTGCGATATACTCAGCTTCAGCTGTTGACAACGCAACCACACTTTGTCTTCGTGAAAACCAGCTAACTGCTGTTTTTCCAATTGTGATAATACATCCGGAAGTGGACTTTCGAGTTTTGGTACAGTTGGCAAAATCAGCATCGCAAAATGCCTGTACTTCTCCGTCAGAATCATTCGGAAAATGCAAACCATGATTTATTGTTCCTTTAAGAAAGCGGAGAATTCTCTTTACTCCCTCCCAATGAAGTATTGTTGGATTTTCCATATGTCTACTTAACTGATTCGTAGCATACGCAATATCAGGTCTACTGACCGATGCTAAAAATAAAAGTTTACCTATGGCTTCTCTATAAGGGAAACTTTCAGAACATGTACTTTTTAAATTTAGGTCAAATGTTGGACCAGGAGTTGAAACATTCTTACAGTTTTCCATATTGAACATTTTAAGCGTTCTTTGAATGTAATTTGGCTGACTTATAAAAATACTTCCATCCTTACTCCTTGAAATTTCCATACCCAAAAACAGTCTAACAGGTTCCCTTTTAATTTCTATGTGTTTTTCCAAATGTTTTAATAAATCATTAATAAGATTTTTATCTTTAGAAGCCACAAGTCCATCATCCACCCATATTATTAAAATAAGTTCATTGTCATTTTTAACGAAAATACAAGAGTCAGAATTTGTTTGTTTTAGACAAAATTTAGTTAAAATTTCAACAAATTTAAAATTACAGCATCGAGCTGATTGTTTCAAACCATATAGGCTTCGTTTTAACAAACAAACCCTTCCAGATTAATCATCAAAGCCTTCAGGCAGTCTCATAAAAATCTCTTCATTTAAATTACCATTCAAAAATGCAGTTTTAACGTCAAATTGCTCTAAAATTAAATTTTCTTTTGCGGCAATTGCAAACACCATTCTAATAGACTTGTATTGTGCGACAGGGCTAAAGGTTTCTTCGTAATCACGACCATATTTCTGACTGTAGCCCTTAGCTACTAACCTAGCTTTAAATACATTTTCAGACTTTTTTCGGTATACCCATTTGTTTGTAATTGCTTTTCTATTAGCTGGAAGTTCAACTAAGTCCCATGTATTATTTTTATGTGAAGAGTCTATTTCTTCTACCATAGCTTTCTTCCAATTATTATCCTTTATAGCTTCTTTAAATAGTAGGTTATCTTCAGCAACATAACAGTAAAAATCATCTAATTTTTCAGGTTTTTTAATTATTTCACGTTTTCTTAAACTCATTTTTGTAGAATTCATACTATTTCTTTGCACATTTTCGTCATCATCAATGTTTTCGTCTTGGTCCTCAATTATTTTAATTTCTTTATCATTTATTTCATTTTCATTTAAGGTGTCATCTCTACATAGTTCGTCGCATAAAATTTCTTGAATATTCTCTCTTAATGTTTTTCTTTCTTCTGATATTGGTTCTATTAAAGGTTCTATCATTATTACTTCATCATCTTCTTCAATAAATTTATAGTCACGTGATATAACAACTCTTTTTTTTGTAATATCTAAGTTACCCTGTTTCATAAATGAATTAAATTTGTCAGATTTTGATAGAATATAAATAAATATTCAAACACAAATATTTTTATTAATCTCGTAAAATCAAAACCCACGACGCTCGAGTAAATCCCCATTTAGCATCTCGGGCTCTCCTACAATTTGGGAGCATTCACGGGGCGATTACACGCTTAGATTATTGGCGACTGGCGTTCGTGTTGGCCTACTAGCGCTTAGAGACGCTCAAGCTTTGCCTTTGAACATTAGTTATTTCATCATGGCGGATGACACTAATCGCCTCCGTGACAAAGTTTGACCAAATCTCCCAAACCGAAAAGTTCGAACAATAAGCCACAAACTGTGTTGTGATTGTCTTCCGAAATAAGGGATTCTGCTTGTTGTTGATGTTTTCATTTCCAAGTTTTCCATCCCATACTTGGCTACGCCGTTCTAACGAGGACCAGAGAGTCCGAAACACGTAACAACGGCTGCTTCGACAGAAGCGGGCTAGACCGATAATTTTGCTTTGTATATATATATCAGGGGCGGCTAGTCAAAGGAGGCTAAGGAGGCTAAGGCTCCTCAATAATATTCCGTGTATCACTAATATATTATATTGAATAGTCGTCAGCATTCAGCATATTCATCAAAATCATATTATTTTATGCACCTACCTTCCTTTCAACCTACATTATATAATATCATTTATTAATTACGATAGAAGGTATTTACATTTACTGCATTTCATTCATTTCAAGATTTGTGGCAACACTGCGGAGGCATGGAAAGGTATATTCTCAACGTTCATTATGCCTGCCACAGAAAAGCAAACAACGGTGCAAATACTCCGAATGAATACTTCATTGCAATAGAAAAGCAAAACACATGTAAATGGCAACACCGATCGAGACCCAGTCTTATACAATGTCGACCAATCACAACTATAGAATTTCGCGTGACATCAATTGAATTCGTTGGAAATCGTAGTGTGATCGTAGTGTCTCATTCAGTCTAATGGCCGGCGTGTTTACTAATATTGCTCGCGAGTTACGATCCGCCACTGGGATCTCACGATAGAAGACACTGGGAAGTGTCAATGTAGCAGTATCATCTTTCCATTCCCAGAACTCATCCTATGCTTCAGATACTTGGGAACAAGGGTTCATCAGTTTCATTATTATATTCATTCTTAACTTAGCCTTGGTGAAAGAACCATTACATATATTATAATTTAGATTTAATTCCTATATTGTAACAAGTTAATAAAGTCTTCTTTTTAAAAATCGAATTCACATTGCCAAATCTATAACTCGCGTATTGTTTTAAAATGAGTTTGGTTCCTGAAGTTAATTTCAAAAATTTCAATGGTGACTTAGTGGAATATTTGTTATCCCATAACTTTAGTGCACTAAGTTATGAGGATAAAGTTTTGATATAAATATTGCGACCTACCCCTGAATTAAACAATTTGGTGCAGCGTATAACAGAAAACAAAACCGCGGTTTAAATACAAGGAATTATGAGAGACATACTTGCCTAACCGGATCACAGGTAAAAAATAAATTATTTTGTTGGCAGTGTTTACTTTTTACTAGTGAAAATGTCTCTGTTTGGGGCCGCTTAGGATTTGAGGATTTAATTCTATACCTACCTAGTTGAAAGTGAGGAATTTTTCACCGACAAAGTAACTTTAAATACAGCACGCGGATTAATATCTTACTTACAAGATAAGGAATTTATATATTTTTTAAACATCTTTAAATTAATTTTTGAACAAACAGAAATAGTTTTTCAAATCTTACAGCACAAGTTTTCAGATGTAATTTACTCACGAAATCGGCTCAAGTTTCTTTTGGAAAAAATTTCAGAATTTCGTGCAGAAGTTTATTTTAAAAAACTATTTTCTGTATTTCAAACTACTGATGATACGACTCAATTTAGCCCAAAACGAAAGAAATTCAGTTACGCAGATATGGAGCTTCACTATAAGCAAATATTTTATGAAATGTTGGATACTATTAGGGGTCAAATAGAAATAAGGTTCTCTGATTTGAAAGAACTGCATTTCTTCGACTTACTCAATAAAATTTGTTAACCGGATTTTTGGCTAATTTTCCAGATAACCTTTTGGAAAATTTATGTCAAAAATACACTTTTCTTGATAAGATGGCCATAAAAAGTGAACTGTGTGTTGTTTATAATGACAATGAAATTTTGGGGCAAAATGAAAATCATGTGAGGATTATTAAATACCTTTTTGATAATGATTTGAATCAAGATTTACCCCAAGTTTATAAACTCTTATGTCTAATTGTTTCTATCCCGGTGACATCGGCTTCCGTAGAGCGCTCGTTTTCCACTCTTAAGAGAATTAAAACTTATTTACGAAATTCAATGAGCCAAGATCGTTTGAAAAATATTAGTTTGTTGTCTATTGAAAAGGAATTGGTGAAACTTTTGGCGAAAGACAAAAAATTTTATGAGGATATTATAGATCATTTTGCTAACGTTAAAGATCGCAGAATCCCGCTAATCTTTAAAAATATATAATAACTTTTTATTTGCTCTCACCAGCTGTTAACAAATTCGTTAAGTAGGTAGGTACCTATTTTGTGAAAGAAAAAAAAATTTGATGAATAGATGAATTGATTAATTGGCTGAGAAGAGTTTTTGTGAATATTGTAAATAGGAGTTGTAGGTCTCAAGGTCGACACTCGAAAGTGAAAACAAATTAACAGCTTAGGGTGCTTCTTTTACTTTGACTTTCTTCAAATTATAAGGCGGTTGACCTTGAAATCCTAAAAATTTTCGCCTATGGTGTATTTTTTAACACTTCTTGTAGCCTCCTCAAACCAAAACCTCACGAGCCGCCACTGATATATATATATATATATATATATATATATATATATATATATATATATATATATATATATATATATATATATCAGTGGCGTAGATAGCTTTTTGCGATGGGGGGGATATGACTTAGTGCAACATTTCATTCAAGTTTTTCTTCTAAAGCTCTATTTTTGTTGATAGAAATAATCTCTCATATAGGTAGTACAAAATAAGCAGAAAAGTTAAATTAAATTGCAAAAAATTCAAATTATTAGAATTGGAAAAAATTAATTAAAAATCAGTGAAAAATTGAATTATATTTAATTAGATATATACATCATTGAAACTATTCTTGGGAAATTTAGAGCAGAAACTCTAGTTTCTGGCGTTTTTTGACAATCCATTTATGACTTCGTCAGCTGTGATTCCAATGTCACGATTAATTGCCAGAGTAGCCAAACCTTTTAATAACAAAAAATTGGACAAACATGAGTTTTTAATTTGCAATTAATTTCATATATTCAGAAGGGTCATTACAAGTCCATTTCTTTTATAGTGCTCCTTTGAATGGTTTTTATTCGCTTCAAACGTCGATACCGGCAGCGTAGCCTATATTCTGAGCAACATAGTTAATTAACAATTTTTTGGTACTTCAACATGACAATTGTGAGCGTTATAACTGTTCACTATAGATCTGAGAATTTTTTTCATTCTTGGAGCTATTATTATAAAGCTTCAGAGTAAATCCCCGTTGAAAAAATAAAACAATTTCAATTTTTTAGTTCTTTATTAACAATTTACGTAGTTTTGCAATATCAAAATGAAATTTTTTTTATAATTTTAATGATCCGTTTTTTATTATTGGAAGCTAGAAAGAAATGGTTTCTTTCAATGTTCATCTCCTATTGTTTAAAAAATTGTTATAAACGGGTGCGTTGTTTATAAGAGAATCAAGAAAAAAAGTTATGATCAATTAAAGTATTCAATTTTGCAACTAGTAAAAAAACTAAAAAATTCAATTTTTATTTTTTTTAAAGGAATCTATTCTGCAGTCTAGCTCCAAGAAAGGAAAACAATATCAGATGTATAGTTTAACAGTTATCACACTTGCAATGTTCTTTTGTTCAAGCAGAAAAAAACTATTGCATAAATAATTGAAAAATCGCGATAAAAATATTTTTCGCTGGATTCTTGTTCATTTACCTATCCAGTAAAGCCTGAAATTTTTCATTCTTTAATTTAATATTTAATATAATTAATTAATATTTATTATTAAAGAGTTAATGGGCGTTACTTTCGCAAGCCTTATTACCCGTTTTCGGAAGTATATTTACCCATCTGAGAAAATTATAAATATTAATCCTACAGTTCCGGGAGACTTTCTTTTAGAAAATATCCTCCTCTTTTTGTATCTTTATTTAGATATCAAAATATCAATTAGTTTTTGAGATAATTTTTTCTTTCAGTAAATTGATTATAACTTTTACAATTTTCGCAAACGGAACTTTCTTCAAAAAATATCTACATGCTCTTCCAAATCGAATTACACCTTGTTCATATTCTTCCGAGACTCATGAAAAAAGTTGAACAAAAAAAGCACTTGTTCACTAGACTATATTCTCATGATTAGTAAATCTTCCTCTAAGATCCATGATGTATAAGTCCAGAAATGGATTGAAAGCCATCACAAGAAAATTTTTACTAACTCGACAATTTTTATTAACTTCAAAATATTATGGAGTAATTAAATTGAGAATTAAAGCCAATAGTTGGTCATATTTTGATACCTACTCTATTTCATAAAATATTCGAAATATTAAATATTGTTTTAAAATCTTCTATGAGCTCCTCGAATGTGAACAGGAATTTAATCGGTCACTAGGACCAAAAAACGTATGTGAAATGGAAAATTTTATTCACGATGGAAGAAGTCAACCAAAACCTCCTTCCCCTTCTTCTCTTTCTAAATTTTATACTTCCTATACTATTAAATGAAACTGCTCGTGCTTTAGATATAATACTATACTATGAAACAATTCAGAAAGAGAAGAAGTACGAGGAGATTTTGGTTGACTTCTTCCTTTCGAAATAAAAATTTTCTATTAGAGCCATTTGAACATTTTTAAACACGTTTTTTGCTCACAGTGACCGATTAAAATACTAAATACTAGTTTTTTACCCAAAATTAGAAAAACGATTCAATTTCTTGATTTATTATTATGTTAAAATTATGAGTAGATATTTACTTTACATGTGCTCAATCTGTCCATAATTATAGCGAGCGACCATTTCGTGGCTCCTGATTGGTTGGCCTTTTCGAAGCGCGGAAATTATACAATCTACGCCACTGATATATATATATATATATATATATATATATATATATATATATATATTTATATATATATATATATATTATATATATATATATATATATATATATATATATATATATATATATATGATTTAAAAGTTACATTTCTGGCATTTTCGTTTTTTCAGAATTAAACAAAGAATTTTATTTCACAAGCATAATTAGATTTTTTACATGGTGGACCAATTTCGATGGGATTTGGGGGTTTATGATACTTCTAGCATAGATAGCCAAAAACTAATGAACGTGTACTGATATTCTTCTTATGGAACATGCCATATTTTATTCTTCTCTTGAAATCTATATAAAATTTCCTTCAAAATGATGTATGACACTTAAGGTTTTGATTATTAGTTTTTCCAATATTTCTCGTTTCAAAAATTACCATAGTTGGTTGAGACTTTGACATTGTATGTAACACAGAAAATATATCATTTGTTTAAATCAAGTATTACATGCCATCCAAACTACTTTCAAAACTAAGTTCTATCAGAGTGTACTTTGACAAAACACAAAGTCATCGGGTATTGTAACGTTGTTGCTCGCACACCAACGTTAGTTGTGCGCAAGCTGGTTATTCCACTGGAGGGGCAAGCTGATTATTACACTGGAGGGGCAAGCCACTGCCTATAGAACTCTCTGTGGGTATATAGTGCTATATAACCCGAGCACCGTGTACATACATGTGTATCCTCTGATCTGGCTGAAGGAGTTAATCCTAAACTCAAGCTGCCCGCCTCCCTGACACATACTTCAGGGAGGAATGAAACACGTGTGTTTCCTTTTTTAATGCAGAAAGTCATTCGAGACCAGACCACCGAGGAAGCAGCATCGCTCTGGGAAAGCGGTGAATTCGACGGCAAGCGTCTGAAGACTGAAGACGACGAGAGTGAAAAGGACCCCAATGGGCAGTGATGTTAGTCCATTAGACACGAAGTAACTCGGATCGTTAGTAAGGCGCAGCGCCCAACAGAGGACGGCACGGTGGGATGGAAGCGGATCGTCAGGTTTGAAGACGAATGATGCTCGTTGCAGACGACGACAGTGAAGACGGATTTCAGATGGGCAGAGATGTTAGTTCATCACTGATGTTGGAACTCGATGTCGGAGTGATGAGCATTGTTCAACAGAGAATCGAATTGGAATGAAGCGAACATACTTCCCGTCGACAGAGAATGCCACGGGCAGTCGTTTACTTGATTTCAAAAATCGCGCCGCGACGCAGAGAGATATACACTTGGGCCTAGAAATATAGACACAAGGAAGGGAACAGGTTCTAGTGCTGACCGCAGCACTAGTTTAGTTGGCTAATGCCCGGAAAACGAAAGAACAGAGGTGTTTTTAGTGCGTAGGCAATGTTGATATATATTTATATATAGGTACCGGGTGTAAATGAGTGATGGGCCACCGCTATAACTTTTTAATGGATTCTTCGATTTTATTGAAATTTGGGTGGTTTATCTCAGACATAATTTTGAATATTTTCACATACAAAATCAGTATGGCTGACTTCCGGTTTCACAGAAAACGATATAAAAATTAAAAATTCAAATAAAAAATAAAACCCTATAGATTTTTACATATTTTAATTCTGAGGCTTCAAATACATACATTCCATCTGTCAAACGTCAATTCTTGCGCCGTTTCAATTTTGTTTTTTTATCGTAGATGGCTGCGACGTCGTCTAAATCATAGATAATTGATTTAAAATATCGCCCAAAGTAATAATTATTCAAAAAATTCTTTTTCGTGAAGTTTGTTAACGATTGAATTCTTTTTCGATCCAAAACTTAGTTTTTTAAATAGAAGCATGGCCCATGTATGCTGACTTCCGGTTTCACAGAAAACGATATAAAAATTAAAAATTTAAATGGAACACCCTATATATTTTCACATATTTTAATTCTAAGGATTCAAATACATACATTCCATCTGTCAAATGTCAATTGTAGCGCCGTTTCAATTTTGTTTTTTTTTATCGTAGATGGCTACGACGTCGTCTAAATCATAGATAATTGATTCAAAATATCGCCCAAAGTAATAATTTTTCAAAAAATTCATTTTCGTGGAGTTTGTTAACGATTAAATTCTTTTTCGAACCAAAACTCAGTTTCTTAAATAGAAACATACATGGGCCACCCTGTATATCAAAAAGCTCCTTCAAAATGATTCACACATCAGTTTTCTCAATTCCTAAATAACGAAGTAATTATTAAAAATCTCATTCTTATTAGTTCCCTTTGCTCCTGAGATCGACCCTGTTTACGAAATATGAAAAAAAATTTTGACAGATGGAATGTATGTATTTGAAGCCTCAGAATTAAAATATGTAAAGATATATAGGGTGTTCCATTTGAATTTTTAATTTTTATATCGTTTTTTGTGAAACCGGAAGTCAGCCATATTGATTTTGTATGTGAAAAAACTAAAAATTATGTTTGAGATAAACCACCCAATTTTCAATAAAATCGAAGAATCCATTAAAAAGTTATAGGGGTGGCCCATCACTCATTTACACCCGGTATATCAATTATTGAATCCCACACAGGCCGGGTTCGCAACCGATATCGCTTTTGAAGTTTTCACCTCGATTGAAAAAAAAATGCAGAAAGCAGTTCTCGGGAGGTATTGACTCCTCTGAACTTCCTCCTCCTTCCAGGCTGGGTATTGACTAGTCTAAATCCTGTTAGTAAGCAAGTATTGATTGCCGACAAAGTTCCTGAGATTGGATATTGGCCAATCTCTTCCAGTTCCGTCCGAAAAGTATTGATTGTCGAAAATCCTCGTAGGTTGGGTATTGACCAACCTACTCCCGTTCCGTCCGACAAGTATTGATTGTCGGAAATCATCGTAGGTTGGGTATTGACCAACCTATTCCCGTTCCGTCCAACAAGTACTGATTGTCGGGAATCCTCGTAGGTTTGGTATTGACCAATCTATTCCCGTTCCG
Organism: Cynegetis impunctata; assembly: GCA_030704885.1. Lineage (NCBI taxonomy): Eukaryota > Metazoa > Arthropoda > Insecta > Coleoptera > Coccinellidae > Cynegetis > Cynegetis impunctata. Next base: position 844,719 of record JARQZK010001466.1, on the reverse strand, counting down.
TCCGACAAGTACTGATTGTCGGTAAATACTCGTAGATTGGGTATTGACCAATCTATTCCCGTTCCGCCCGACAAGTATTGATTGTCGGAGAATTTCTATAGACCGGGAGCTGACGAGCCTACAGGGGTCAACGAGGTTGTCCGGCTGGCAGCAACGAGACCGACCCCGGACGGAATCACGTCAAGAACGTAGAGATCTAGCATATCCCTGCGGCCTGCGCTTCGCTCCATCCTCGACTGCCGAATCCGAACCGAACCGAATAGGGTCGAAAACTCGAAAGACTACTTGCGCACTGGAAGCTGGAAGTACGGGTGGTCGGGTGACGCAGCGAAACGAGATCGGAGCAAAAGTCGATGCGCGCTGGGTCATAATATATGAATATTTGATTTCTGTTATTAATTTACTGTTAATAAATTTGTTTAGAGCATCAAAGGTACTTTCTTTATAGTTCAGGAGAAACCGACACGAAAAGTCCGTTACAGTATATCAACCTACAAATATTGGCATGGTAACAGAAAATTGCTTACTGTAGTCATTTTTCATGTTTCAATATTTCGTAAAGTATGATATGCCCAATTGTCTTATAGAAGCGAATGAAAATATAGCTTTATCATAGGAGGAAACCGTTGGATAAAATATTTAGCCGACTGAAGCAAAACTTAATATCACATGGTTCATCTAAGAAGCCAGGACCAAAAACCAATAGAAATGTAATGAAAGACAAATAATTAGAAGAATTGACAGTTTTATGCTTTTTCAAAATTCTTCTTACTGGTGTTCTAGCTACTTCAGTATTCTATTCCATTGCTCTTGTGTTTGGAGAAATATTTATTTCGCCCAAAACTTGCAATTCCTCTGATTCTTTGCCTATCATTAGATTTCTATAGGTTATTGGTCTAGGCTTCTTTAATGAACCATGTGATATTAGGTTTTGCTTCAGTACCGCTCATGATATATTCGCAATGATAAAGCCATATACACTTGAGGATATCATACTTTTCGAAATATTGAAACATTTTAATAAATTTTTGCTCGAAAATAACAACAGTAAGTAATTCTTTCTTACCATGCCGATATTTGTACGTTGATATACCCAAAGCCTTTATGTTTTTGTCAAAGCTCAGTCTGATAAAACTTTTAAGGGCGGCCGCACATTTACTACAATCGGATGCGATTGTCTGAAATGATTTCAAATTGGACCACTAGCGCACACTACCGACAAAATACGTCCGATTTTATTCGAATGTTCGAATGTCACAAGCAGTGATATTTTTCGACCGTGGTAATCAAATTTTCAGTATCGACATGATTTGACAATTCCTTTTTTTATACTTCCTGTCAAAAACTGACAGAAATAATCGTATGTTTGCGGTAGACTATGCAAAAACAATGCACGGCTTGCCTTCCGCGGTAGTCGGATCAGACTTTTTATCGGTCCGATTGGTAGGACGCACTGCTCGTGCATCCGAGTCGGACTTCCGATCCGATATCGGATCGTAGGTGTGCGATATGATAGTATAAAAGTATAGGTATTTGAGCGTCAGATGCCCTGATCCTACAATCGTTTCAGACAATCGGAACCGATTTGTGCGGCCGCCCTAACGTTTTAAAAAGCAGATTTGACGTTATGTCTTACTTGATTTAAATAAATGATATATTTTTGTGTTACACACAATGTCAAATTCCAGCCAACTATGGTTATTTTTAAAGCGTGAAATATTGATAAAAATAATAACCAGAACCTTGCGAGGGATACATCATTTTAAAGGAAATTTTATGTAGATTTTAAGAGAAGAATAAAGTATGGCATGTTTCATAAGAAAAATATCAAGTTTGCGTTATATCTCAGAAACTGAATGTAATTTGACATGTTGGATTTCAGTGGTGGATTGGTCTTTCAAAAACTAAAAAAAAGGCTTCTTCGAAAAATCAAAAATTTTGATAATAAAAAAGGTGAGGCGACTTTTCAAAAATGCAAACTTTTGAAACATTTGACAAGCGAAAATTTCAAATTAAACTCGGTTTATCATTAAACTTAGTTTAAAATATACGGTGCAAGATCCTATATGTAGTTAAAGTTCTTTTTTATTTGATTTTTCTAAAGTTGGCTTTTTTTAAATAAAGAAAAGTTTTAGTGATTTTTAGTCTTTCTCTATATCTTCCATACTGATTAACAAGAATTTCATTGTACTTACTGTAATGTTCTATTGCTTGTTATACTATGTGTGAAATGAAACATTCAATACGCAAGAATATATTAACTTTATTAATCACTTTACTCTGCACCGGTACAATCACAACTAACTCTGATTCACATTCTCGAATCCAGTGTTCCTTAGTTATTACTCATCGACATATTATGTAACCATATTATTCACCGTCTTATACTCTACATCTCTATCTTTTTATATAATAAGTTTTTTGCATCACAACAGAACAATATAACAAAACATTTGTAACATGATATATTATACCATAAAAATAACATTAATTTATCTATACCTAAGTTTGCCTATAGTACCTCCCTATCCTAATATAAAATATAAGTTTATCTAGATCTTAAAGCTACAAAAAGATATAAATTTAAATACCTATAGAAATATAGAAAATATGAAAAACAAATATATGAAATTATTATAAAGTTATATATACATTTAATATATAAACATATATAAAGTATATAATGTGTAGAAAAGAAATCAAAACACCCCAACTGTTGCGTGTGACACTGAAAATCTTAAAATAAACTAAATGTTCCAGCAAATTTGGAATTCAACAATCTAGTATGAACAAGAAGATGTGTCCTTCGGCGGTCAATTTCTTTGAGCCCATCATAAATTCGGCAGTAAACTGCACCCTTGTTCTTGTACCTGCTAAGTTCACAGATTCTTGTCATACACACAATATTACAAATTCAATCGTCGACGAGTGCACATCGCAACAAACGCCTCCAACATCAAAAAAGTATACCGAATAAAATAAATATCAATGATAGAAAAAGCGAGGTCATAAGTTATTTGAGTCTCACGAGTAGAATTAAAACGCTACTCAACATTTGGTCCTTCGAGCCGGATTTAATATCAAGTTATCCGCATTAATCAAACGAAGTATACTTAGTGAAGTTGGGAAGTGAACAAATTAATTACTAAACAAAACTAGCAAACTACAACAATCAAATAACAATACAACAGTGAAGTTCTTCTAAGACATAACAAATAGTGTTTGGAACTTCTTCAAGTATCAATTTTCAACCAGCAAAGCAGTTGACGAGCATCTCAAGGACGAAATCACCACAAATCAGGTTAGTGAGTCTTTATCCTCCTTACATTCTTCACCTTTCCTAAATCCTTTAATAAGCATTCTTAGCGAGTTGGAGTGTATTTCATTTCAATAGTCAAAATGGTCGATGAATTAAAATCTTCAGTTTTGCAACGTGGACAACTCAAGACGCGGTTATCAAAATTCAAGGCACATGTTAACAGCTTTACTGAAAATCATGATATAATCAATTTGAAATTGCGATTGTCAAAATTTGAGCCAATTTGGCAAGAATTCGATTCAGTGCAATCAAAAATAGAAACAATTGATAATTCAGACAAACAAATAGAAGAACGCGATGTATTCGAAAATACTTATTTTGATATACTAACAACGGTACATCATTTAATAGAAACGAGAGATAACTCAAAGAAAAGCATTATTTCAAACGCTCAGAATCAAGAAACAACAAATGAAATGCACAATATTAGATTGCCTACAATAAGCTTACCGTCCTTTAACGGCCAATATGAACAATGGATGTCATTTTATGAAACCTTTCAATCAGTTATTCATAATAATAATAATTTAAACGACGTTCAAAAATTTCATTATTTAAGATCATGCCTCGAAAAAGATGCTCATAAGTTAATCGAAACTTTAGGAACATCTGAATCAAATTACCTCATAGCTTGGGACTTATTAAAAGAAAGGTATCAAAACAAAAAATTAATCGTGAGGAATCATGTTGGTGCTTTGTTCAACTTACCATCGGTTCAAAAGGATTCGCCAAATTCCTTACGACAATTATTAGATAGTGTGATCATGAATTTAAAGATTTTGAAAAATCTCAATTTACCGACGGAATCGTGGGATGTATTGCTTATTCATTTAGTAACTTCAAAATTCGATTTCAACACAAAACGCGAATGGGAAACGTATTCTAAAAGGGATATCCCTATTTTCGCAGAAATGTGCGAGTTCCTTAAAGATCGTTGTAATCTTCTAGAAGCACTGCACTATGAGAAAACTTCCATGACATCAAATGTTCCTAAAACTCCAAAAACTCAATCGATAAAACTAACTTCAAATGCTGTCACTAACGTAATTCAATGCCCGTTATGCAGGAAAAATCATTACATAAATCAATGTAACCAGTTTTTGCAACTAAATAGTGATGACCGAATAAAGGAAATCAAAAGAATTAAATTCTGTACAAATTGTCTGAGATCCAATCATCAAATAAGCAAATGTTTCTCTAAAAACGTATGCAAAATATGTAATGGCAAACATAACACACTATTGCACATAACAAAGGAAGCGAATCAGGACTTGTCATCAGAACCATCAACAAGTCACCATTGTTGTAACGTTAAGAGTGAAAACTCTCAAATTTTATTATCTACTGCAATTGTGTTGGTTAAAGATTCATTAGAGAACTCACACAAATGTCGTGCATTATTAGATGTTGGATCACAATCAAATTTCATAACCCAATCTTTAGCAAACAAATTAAAATTACCTCTGAAATCCACAAAAATACCTATATCAGGTATAAATCAGGGATATAGTTTAGTGAATAATGCAGTTAACATAACATTTTCCTCGCAATACAACTCATTTAAGGCTAATATAAAGTGTCTTGTATTACCTAAATTAACTAATGACCTGCCAGCAATTTCAATACCTAAATCAAAATTCAAGATTCCTAATAATATCAAATTAGCTGATATCGATTTTAATAAAACGGCTCAAATCGATTTATTATTAGGAGCAGAAATATTCTGGGATCTTTTGTGTGTTGGGCAAATTCGAGTAAATAAACATCAACCATATTTACAAAAAACCCACCTAGGTTGGATTGTAGGCGGTAATATCAACATTCCAACAATAAATTCACTATCAAGAGATACTAATTGTTCGAACACAATTTCACATTCACAAAATATATCTTTACACGTATTAGAGCAACAAATCGAAAAATTTTGGGAAATTGAAAATTTCAATAATTGCAAAATATATTCTCCCGAAGAAATTCAATGCGAGAATCATTTTGTTAAAACGCATACACGAGATGAGCAAGGCCGATTCGTTGTTCAATTACCATTCAAATCAAATGAACAAATGTTAGGTTCATCAAAATGTCTTGCGTTAAGCAGATTCAAATCACTAGAACGAAAATTTGAAAAATGTCCTCAACTCAAACATGATTACACGAAAGTCATGGATGAATATCGCTTACTTAATCACATGGAACCTATCGATTCTATTGATGACACGGCATCACATCAAACATTTTATCTTCCTCACCACGGTGTGATAAAGGAGTCTAGTTCTACTACAAAACTTCGAGTAGTTTTCGACGGTTCAGCTAGATCTTCAAACAACGTAAGTCTTAATGACACTCTTATGGTTGGAGCTACCATCCAACAAGATTTAGTCTCGATACTATTAAGGTTTCGCACTCACAAATATGTTTTTTCAGCGGACATAACAAAAATGTATCGACAAATATGGGTTTCTCCAGAGCATCAAAGCTTTCAGCGTATTTTATGGCGAGATGATCCCTCAAAGCAAATTCAAACCTTTCGTCTGAAAACAGTTACATTTGGTACAGCATCTGCGCCATTTCTCGCTATCAGATGCTTACAGCAATTAGCAGCGGATGAAAAATCTAATTTTCCTTTAGCGCACACCCCAATTATGAGGGATTTTTATGTTGATGATCTCTTAACGGGATCCAATGAATTATCAGAGGCTATTGATATTCGAAATCAAATATCCCAAGTTCTTTCATCCGGAGGTTTCAAACTAAGTAAATGGTCAGCAAACGATTTGAGGTTATTACCTGAATATCATTCGAACCCCAGTAGTTTACTACCTGACATTCACCTAGACAAACAAGACACTAAAATTCTCGGTTTATTATGGGATTCTAAGGTAGATAACTTGAAATATTCAATTAAAGATTTAGGGTTACAGAAACGTGTAACAAAGAGAACAATATTGTCAATTATAGCTCAATTGTTCGATCCATTAGGCTTAGTAGGACCGGTTATAATAGTAGCAAAATTATTGCTTCAAAGGATCTGGTCACTTCAATTAGATTGGGATGAATCAGTACCTGTACAAATTCACACCAAATGGAGAGATTTACTTTTACAATTACCAATATTGAATACTCTTAAAATATCACGAAGAGTTACAATGAATTGTTCGGTAAGTTCCTTCGAACTACACGGGTTTTGTGACGCTTCTGAAGCAGCATATGGAGCATGCGTTTATTTACGTACAACCGACCCTAATAAATGTCATACATGTCATTTATTAATTTCAAAAACTCGAGTTGCTCCTCTCAAAGTCATATCACTTCCACGATTAGAACTTTGTGGAGCTCTTTTATTAGCGCGACTTATGACAAAGGTACGCGAAAGCTTGAATTTGCCTATAGGTCAATATGAGTATTGGACAGATTCTACAATCGTATTAGCTTGGATCAATGCATCAGCAAATAAGTGGAAAACCTTTGTAGCGAATAGAGTATCTGAGATACAATCAATATCTCTATCTAATAATTGGAATCATGTATCAACCCATTGTAATCCATCTCATTTCAAGAGGTATCACAGCAAATCAATTAAGCAATTCGAACATCTGGTGGCATGGACCCGAATGGTTAAGTAAAAACAAAGATCAATGGCCTAAATCAAAAACAAATTCTCAATTATCGATCATTCCAGAAACACGTGATATTAAAACTAAATTAGGTTTCGCGTGTACTTTAAATGAAGAAATTCAGTCTATTCAGAAAATATTCTTCATTTTCAAAATTAAAAAGAACAATTGCATGTTGGTGTTACAGGTTTTATAATAATTCAAAAAACGTCAATCGAAAAAATAAATTCTCTTACACTATCGGAATTGAAACATGCCGAAATAATGATTTTGAAAAAATGTCCAGAGACTTGCATTCCCAACCGAAATTAGACAGTTAGAAAACAAAACGGCCATTCACAATCGGAGCCATGTATTATCGCTAGATCCTTTCATTGATGACAACGGTCTGATTCGCGTTGGCGGACGGACGATTGAAATGTTTCAAAAAATTACATTATGATATCAAACATCCAATTCTATTGCCTAAAAAATCATCATATTACCAATCTTTTAATAAGGCAAGCTCATGAGGCAAATTTGCATTCAGGTAACCAAGCTACTTTAACCGCTATTAGACAAAAAAATATTGGCCTATATCAGGCAGAAGTAGTGTTCGCAATTTAATAAGTAAATGCATTACATGGCTTTCGAGTTAAACCGACTATCGAAAATCAAAAGATGTCTGATCTTCCGACAGTGCGTACTCAACCTGCCCGTCCTTTCATTAATAGCGGCGTTGATTATGCTGGACCGATATTATTGAAAGAACGAGGACGCGGAAAACGAACATACAAGGCGTATATAGCACTATTCGTTTGTTTGTCCACGAAAAGCTATTCATTTAGAATTAGTAAGCGATTTAACATCAGAAACCTTTTTGAATGCACTTGAAAAAGATTTATTTCACGACGCGGCAACGTAGCTAAATTATACTCGGATAATGGTACTAACTTTGTCGGAGCGCACAAAGAATTGAAGATATTTCAAGACTTGTTCAAATCACAAGAATTTAATTCAAAGGTTGTTACTGAATTGCATCAACAAAATATCGAATGGCATTTCATTCCTGCCAGTTCGCCACACTTTGGTGGACTCTGGGAAGCAGGGGTTAAATCGGTAAAACATCACCTACGAAGAATTGCAGGAAACGTTTCTCTGACGTTTGAAGAAATGTATACACTATTAACTCGTATAGAAGCTTGTTTGAATTCACGACCCTTAATCCCTCTTAGCAATGATCCCAATGATTTATCCTGTCTTACTCCCGGACATTTCCTTATTGGAGACTCATTAACATCAATTATGGAACCAAACTTACGAGAATTAAAAATCAACAAACTATCAAGATGGCAACACATTGAACAACTTCGTCAGCATTTCTGGAATCGATGGTCCAGAGAATATTTAACACTTCTCCAACAAAGAGCAAAATGGAAAACAGAACACAGAAAAGAACCTCAACCAGGAATGTTAGTTTTAATACAAGAAAACAACGTTCCCCCGTTAAACTGGCATCTTGGAAGAATTGTAGAAACTCATCCTGGTGTAGACGGTTTAGTTCGGGTAATTTCAATACGGACAGTTAAAAATTGTATTATTAAGGGCGGGTTGTAACACGACAGGTTAACCTCTGGTTTTATTGACCAATGGTTATCCTTGATTTGGTCGTTGTAAGTTGGAATTTTCTAAGTTAACCAACTGGTTAACTAATGAATTATTTACCATCTGATTTCCGAGGGTTAACTAGAGTTCAGGTCATAGAACATAGAATTATAATAAACATTTCATAGAACTATAGATATTTACTAGTTTCATGGTTATGTCTCTGTTTGGATTTTCTTTTTGAGACGTCAGTTGTATTATTTCATTGAAACGGCGTACTTTCCATATATTCTGATTTTTAAATAAAACCATGGATTTACAACGAATTGTTCTGCAAGAACTTACAGAGATGATGAAGGCTTTCTGGAACTAGTTGAAGAACTTTTTCCTAGATCACCAAGAAATTTCAGAGAAAAGTAAAATCACTTTCTGAAATGGAATGATGAAGAATTCAGATCTAGGTTCAGGTTATCCAAAGAAACAGTTGAAATTATAATCGAGGAAATAGAAGAAGATATATCTTGTATTAGATATGAGTGAGTACTATTCCATTGATTTAAATTTGAATTTGGAATAATTTAGAACATGTGACATGAAAGCTTTATTTTAAGGGCCCATGCAGTGAGCGCTGAAGAAAAAGTATTAATAACATTTCGATATTTAGCGACAGGTTTAACTCTTCAAGCACTAGGGGATTTCACAGGTAATGTTCAGGCTCTATAGAATGAATTAATGAATAACTAGAATTGATTTCTTCACAGGCATCGACAAATCCACTGCAAGCCGAATAATTGATAAAGTTACCAGATGCATAGCAAGACTTCGTCAGAATTTTGTTAAAATGCCACATACAGAACTGGAGGTAAAGAAAGTTCAAGCTGATTTCTATACCATTAGCAGTTTTCCCAGGTGTATAGGTGCATTAGACTGTACCCATATTAAAATACAGTCTCCTGGAGGAGATAATGCTAAAATATTCAGAAACAGGAAAGGATTTTTTTCGTTTAATGTACAAGCATTATGTAAATCAGATTTAACCATCCAGGACATAGTATGTTGGTGGCCAGGATCAGTTCATGACTCTGCCATTTTTTAATAATTCCCGATTGAGGTCAAGGCTGAAAAATGGTGATTTTGGAAATAAAGTTCTTGTAGTTGGTGATAGTGGCTATGCTGTCAGACCATACCTCATTACACCTCTGACAAATCCCCAGCTACCTGCTAAGCAACTCTTCAATGAGAGTCAAATAAGGACTAGAAATCCTATAGAAAGATGTTTTGGAGTTCTGAAGAGGCGATTTCCAGTAGCACTAGGCAGTGGTCTCAATGTTGATAAAGTAGAAGCTATCGTTGTTTCTTGTGCTGTCCTACACAACATAGCATGTGAAAAAAATGAACCTGAGCTTCCTGTTGATGAAGATATTGCAGCAACAATCGAATTTGCTAATAACATAAATTTACAGGTACCCAATATTCCTCGATTCAATATTAATAATTTGGAAAGACTTAATTTAATCACGCAATATTTTCAACAACTGTAATATATTTCTATATATATATATATATATATATATATATATATATATATATATATATATATATATGTGTGTGTATATTTTCTAAAATGTACATTAGTACTGCCTTTTTGAAATAAATATTATTATATACTCAAATTGTTTCATGTTACCGAAACATCTACAGGTTATTTATAATCATGGGACCTTTAATCCTTAAAACCTTTGTACGAATATCAATAATCTTTGAAATTAATAAACTTATTCTATTCTACTCTTATATTATTTTTCGTTAATATTGGATGGATTTGTCCGTTACTTTGTGATAATACATTTCTAAAATATAAATGAGAAACAATATACTGCAGTTTCGTAGTATTACAAAAACTGCAGTCGTAAATAATTGAATAAAATTAGTGATAAAAACAAAGTATAGCAGCATTCGTAAAACCATAGAAATATATATTATATTTCTATGCGCAGAACTCCTGTGATGTCAGAATTTAGGTAGTTGCCTAACCAACAGTTGAATTAGCGTCTTACAACAGAAAACGACTGATCACAGTCTGAAGGTTAACCTTTGGTTAACCATCGGTTCCATGACCAGTAGGTTAACTAGTTGAGTTACAACCCGCCCTAAGCGAGCTTTGAATAAGGTGGCAATATTGCCGATATACTAAAATTGTAAATAAGATTGTAAATTATATTGTAAATTGTATTGTAAATTATATTGTATATTTCATCACTTGAAAGACGGTAGTCTTTCAAGAGGGGGCGGCATGTTGCGTGTGACACTGAAAATCTTAAAATAAACTAAATGTTCCAGCAAATTTGGAATTCAGCAATCTAGTATGAACAAGAAGATGTGTCCTTCGGCGGTCAATTTCTTTGAGCCCATCATAAATTCGGCAGTAAACTGCACCCTTGTTCTTGTACCTGCTAAGTTCACAGATTCTTGTCATACACACAATATTACAAATTCAATCGTCGACGAGTGCACATCGCAACAAACGCCTCCAACATCAAAAAAGTATACCGAATAAAATAAATATCAATGATAGAAAAAGCGAGGTCATAAGTTATTTGAGTCTCACGAGTAGAAATAAAACGCTACTCAACACCAACATACAAACATGGCTATTTTGTAGTGAGCAACTTATAATTTTATTTCTGACCAGGTGGCTCAGTTTTCTACTTTCCACTCGCCTGCAACTTTTTTCAGATGGACAACGTTTTTTCTTAAAACTTGACCAGTTTCGTCGTTGCTCACTTGAACATCTCCGCCCTGTTTATTTATAATTGTATGAGTAGTTGGATTAAAAGTGGAGGAGAGTTTATTTTCTTTACTGGCCGCTTTCACGTATACCTTATCACCGCAGCCTAGATCAGTTTCTTGAGCTCTCCTTTTTCTATCCGCAGAAATCTTACCTTTTTCTTTTTCCCATATGTCACGGTCCCTGACTTCTTCTTCAACTATTTCTGTGTTAGGCATATTTGGTAAACTTGGTAGTTTATCTCTAAATGTCCGCCGAAAAAATAACTCGCCGGGAGTTTTCCCGGTTGTCGTATGCGGGGTAGCGTTATACATAACTAAATAATCTAGCATATCGGTCTTCCAATCAGATTTATTTATTTGACTAATTTTCAGTCTTCTAAGAATGTCACGATTCTGCCGCTCAACTTCCCCATTTTGTTGTGGCCAGTATGGAATTGTATTATAAAGTGTGATGTTGCTTTCTTTGCAAAAGTTTTTGAATTCCACACTTGAAAACTGCTTACCGTTATCAGCAGTAATAGAGTGAGGAATCCCTAGTCGCGAAAAAACTTCTTTAAGCGCTGTGATAGTGTAAGCTGAACTGATAATCCTCATTATTTTTACCTCTTTATAACGACTATAGTAATCCACAATGACCAGTAGGTAGTCATTACTTGGTAGGGGTCCCATGAAGTCAATTGCTATATCGACCCATGGACTCGTTGGAAGTTCTCTCCTCTTCATAGGTTCTGGAGGATTTGGAGCAGAAACCAAGGTACATTCCCTACATTCGATCACACATTTTCTGCATTCTTGTCAATTTGCGGCCACCAGACTTTTGTGCGTAGTCGTTTCTTCATAGCCACTATTCCTGGGTGGCCTTCATGGGCTAGCTGTAATACGTGGTTCCTTAGTTTTTCAGGAATTACGATTTTATTTCCTCTTAGTAAAATATTAGAATAAAAAGACAATTCGTGTTCAAAAATTTTGTATCTTTCTGTATTTTGTTCCCATTTCCCCGTTTTTAAACCCACTCCGACGGATTGAATAATAGGGATCCTCAACGGAAAATTTTTCCAAATCTTTCATTGGTATTGCAACAGGCCTTGAGTTTTCTATAAGGCGGTGAATAAATTCTTTCTCGAAGGGTTGGTCAGAGGAATTAAATGGATGTAGTCTGGATAGGGGGTCTGCAATATTTGATTTACCGGGACCATAGACTACTCGGTAATTAAAAGATTGCAGTCTCGAAACCCATCGTTCAATTCTTGCGCAGGGTTTAGACTTGGGAGAAAAAATAACTTCTAATGGTTTATGATCTGTGACTAATTCAAACTCATTTTTTCCAAACAGGTAGATTTTAAAATGCTCAACTGCCCAAACGAGAGCGAGAGCCTCCTTTTCTGTTTGACAGTACCTCTTTTCGCAATCTGTCAAACTCTTGTTGCCGTAGGCAATTACCCTTGGACCCTTTTTATTGAATTGAATAAGCACGGATCCCAAACCAACCGGGCTTGCGTCTGCTATAACTTGTGTCCGATCCTGTGGATTGTAGTAGCCAAGAACAGAACGGCTTGATAAAGCGGATTTCAGTTTAAGGAATGCTGTGCTTTGTCTCTCAGTCCACAACCTTTCAATATTTGCACTTTTATTAAGCTTTAGTCGTAGCAGCTGTCTTAAAGGTTCTGTTATTGTGGCCATGTTTGCAATCCTCTTCCCTACAAAGTTAACAAGTCCAAGAAAACTCTGAAGCTCTTCAATTGTTTTAGGATGCCTAAAACTCTTAATCGCATTAACATGAGCGCCCAAAGGCTTTATTCCTTGGCTTGAAAGATTATGCCCTAAAAAGTTTATGGATGCCACACAGTATTGACATTTATCTTCATTCAGTAGGACGTTGAACTCTTGAAGAGTTTTCATTGTTTTCTTTAGTCGAAGATTATGTTGAGTGACATTTTCCCCAAAAATGACAATATCATCTATGAAGTTGATGGTACCTTCACAGTTAATTAATATTTTTCCATTATTTTTTGGAATAGTTCGGGTGCACATGTTATTCCGAACATTAGACGTTTGTATCTGAATAACCCATTCTTTGTAATAAATGTGGTTATATGTCGGGAATTTTCTGAAATTTCCACCTGGTGAAAAGCATTCTTAATGTCCAAACGTGAAAATACTGTTGCATTTCTTAACTGTGGTACCAGCAACTCCATAGTTGGGAGCGGATGATTTTCTCGGGCTATCGCTTGATTAGCACGCCTCATGTCTACACAAATGCGTACATCTCCATTTCCTTTCAAAACAGGGACTATGGGAGATATCCATTCTGAAGGTCCGTTGACTTGTTCAATAATATCGCCATCTAGCAATTCCTTTATAACCTTATCTACCTTTTCTTCCAACGGTATAGGAATTCTTCTATTTGGCTGAATAACCGGCTTGACGGTGTCGTCTATGGGGATATTAACAACAATGCCCTTAAATTTAGGAAATGGCAATGTTGAAAGAGAATTTATGTTCACCTCAATCTTTAAAATGCCCAAAGCAATAGCGGTTTGTTTACCAAGTAAAGATTTAGCCCCATTTTTTATTACATAAAAACGAGCGATCTCTTTTTTGTTGTTTGCTCTTATTTCAGCTTTAAAACTCCCCAACACTTTCAATGGCTTATTACTAGCGTAGCCTAGAAACTTTTTGTCAACATCTTTTTCCTGATTAAATATCTTAATTTTATTCTGTTTAAGTTGTTCCCACATTTTGTCGCTTATGATATTGCTTTTGCTACCCGAGTCTACTATCATTGATATTACACAACCTCCTACCTGACAGGAAATAGTTTCATCATCGTCAAAATGAAACACGTAATTGGTCTCCTGCTCAGGGTCGCTTCCAACGTCAACTTTATTTACAGAAAAAGACTTCCGTTGACGTTTGTTGTTTGCCGGTGTGTTTTCACTTCGATGTTCAATATTTAAGTTAATTCTTTTCTTATTAGTGTAACAGCGCTTAGCAAAATGACCCTTAAGATTACATTTACGACATATAACGTTTACTGCCGGACACTTTGGATTTTGTGAATCGTGTTTGCCACTACCACATTTACTACAAGAATTGCTTTTGTATTGTCGCTTATTGTACGGTTTTGAAAAAAGATTATTAACACTACTAGTAGATGGCACATTTTTTCCGTTATCTTCAAATTGTTGCATTTGACGATTAACAGACTACAAAGCGTTCGCTTCCATTATTACGTCATTCAAAGTTATGCTATCGCCTAATGACAAAATTTTTCTTCTTAAGTCCTTCGACCTACATTTTTCGGTAATCTGGTCAATGAGATTTTCTTCGACATTTGTAAAACTGCATTTTGAAGCTTGATGCCTTAATCTAACCAAGAATTTTTCAAATATTTCATCTTCTGCCTGATTCATTAACCGGAACGTATACCGCTCAAACAACTTACTTTGTTTTGGAGAGAAATAGGCGTTCAGCTTTTCCAAAGCAACCTTGTACACGTCTACTCCTTGATTTTCTTCCAAATTCCTATCAACATCTGCCCCAGGCAGGCTATAAAATATTTCCTGCAATGCGATCCCTCCAGAATGCAACAGAACAGCCCGTTTTTTTACTGGGTCAACGATGTCTGAAGCCTGCAGGTAGATGGATAGGGCACGCTTCCATTTATCCCATCTGTTCCCCAAAGACATAGCATCACCCTCGCAGTGAAATTGCTCAATACCAGAGATGGTTGACATCCTAAAATTATTAAATTATATATTTTTCCATAAAATGCATTACTTATAGAATAAACCAGTACTATATTCCTTCGAGTACGGACTGGTTTTGATTCGCTCTAAAAGTTTCACACACTGTGTTTAAGAAGGACGCCCTACATGTCCACTTTGTATCTCACTGTATACACAGACTTGACAGCCTAGTGAACAACATGTTCACTCTGTATAATCTTTTGATTTTATACACAGGCTCGACGGCCTAGTGAACTACACGTCCACTCTTTATAATCTTTTGATTTTATACACAGGCTCGACGGCCTAGTGAACTACACGTCCACTCTTTATAATCATTTTATTCTATATACAGGCTCGACAGCTTAGTGAACTACACGTTCACTCTGTATAATCTTTTGATTTTATACACAGGCTCGACGGCCTAGTGAACTACACGTCCACTTTTTATAATCATTTGATTCTATATACAGGCTCGACAGCTTAGTGAACTACACGTTCACTCTGTATAATCTTTTGATTTTATACACAGGCTCGACGGCCTAGTGAACTACACGTCCACTTTTTATAATCATTTGATTCTATATACAGGCTCGACGGCCTAGTGAACTACACGTCCACTTTATCCTCCTTTTGGGATTGACTAATTGTCTTTTTCAGCAGCCGAAACACTAACACTTAATTGTTTATTATATAGTTTCACCTCGTCGCCAATGTAATGTTCTATTGCTTGTTATACTATGTGTGAAATGAAACATTCAATACGCAAGAATATATTAACTTTATTAATCACTTTACTCTGCACCGGTACAATCACAACTAACTCTGATTCACATTCTCGAATCCAGTGTTCCTTAGTTATTACTCATCGACATATTATGTAACCATATTATTCACCGAATCTTATACTCTACACTTACCATCAAAATGTGTTAAGATAATCAACAAAAACCAACGGTAAAAAATTTTTTCGACCAAAATTGAAAAAGAGGAGTTCGCGAAAAAACGTCAATATTGAATCTGTCAACTTTCTGTACTTCTGCCTATGTCATATGTGGTTCTCTTTTTTGTGACAATTTTTAATATTTTCATTCTTTAATGAATTTTTGTCTATAAAATTTTGATTTCTTTTAATTAATAGGAATCAAAGATGCCTGAGCAGGATCCACCTAGAAATTTATTTTTCAAAATTGTTGAAACTCTCATTAATGCAGTCGAAGGCCCAGTTGTCTGGGTAAGAGGTTAGTTAAATTATATAATTCATGAAATTTTTCTAAATGAAATATATTTTTAAGAGAAAATCGTGGAACCTAACCAGAAAGTGTATCCATGGTACCATCAAAAATTTCGCCGCGTGCCTACTATAGACGAGTGTTATACTGATGATGCAGTATGTTATTTTGAAGCAAATGAGCAGTATAAAAGGGACAGGTAATGCAAGATTTTACATTTGTTAATTTCATGTAAATACAGAATCATGATGCAATAGGATCTTCAAAAAAAGATTCTAATGTGTTTTTTATTGGTTTTGTAATTGGACCAATCAGTTAATTGTCACTAGTAAGCTCTTTGCTTAGGCTTAGAACTATTTGTTGAAGTAACATTATTTTACATCATTTAAAAGTATGTTTCAGGTTGGTTGATGGAGAAGTATTGAATATTTTACGCAAACGTTTCGAACATTGCGTTTTATATGAAGCCCCGGATCATCTTGAAAGATGTAAGGGTATTAATGATGCTTATCAAGAAGCTACTACCAATTGGTTCATAAAATGTGAGTGTTTTTCCAATCCTCTCCTATCTTATGTAGAAAAACTTCTATAATAAGGAATAAACTTGATATCTAATTGAAATATGTAAATATTGGCCATTAATTTAGATTTGTTACATATATTCAGTAATGCTTACAAAACTGCTGTTCAAGTCATTGTAGGATATTTATGGTAGGAAAAGTTTGGTGATGTCACTTGAATTGCTTTAGGTTGTTTTTCTTGTATATTTACATAACTTAATATAAATCGATAATATACCATTGTTTTTAGCATATTTATTTCAACACCTAAATGCGATATGTTTAAATTTTTCACTAGTTAACATGTGAAGTAAAAATCCAA
Source organism: Cynegetis impunctata (assembly GCA_030704885.1). Taxonomy (NCBI): domain Eukaryota; kingdom Metazoa; phylum Arthropoda; class Insecta; order Coleoptera; family Coccinellidae; genus Cynegetis; species Cynegetis impunctata. The sequence continues at coordinate 827,570 of JARQZK010001466.1, read as the reverse complement.
AATTTTTCAATATCATCTTGTTATATTATTGCTTTAAAGAGCCTTTTGGGATTGTCTATCTAGTTTCTCTATTTCGTGACTAAGTTTATCAATATTTTCCTTTAAAATTATATTCTCCAATAATGCATCTTCCAGAACAGCTTGCAATTTTTGATTTATTTGTAGTGATAAATCCAAAGTGAGATGTTTATCAGCAACACTAGTGCTATTTATAGATGCCATGATACCACTTTTCAACTCATTTTTGCAGTCATCCATTATATTGGAGGTCAAAGCATTAGTTCTATCTCGTAACATATATATTTGAATAAGTTTAGATTTTTTCTGGAGCTCTGATATTAAAGTGTTCACTTGATCTTCAAGAAAATCTAGTTTTTCAGATTTTCTTGCATTAATTCTCTGTAATTTGACTATGCGTTCAATAAACATATGAGGTTCAATTTTACATTCAGGTTGAATTACCTTCACTTGATCGTTTGAACATGATTTATTGTTTATTTTCGAAAAATTATGAATTAAAGAATTTGGATTTTTGTCGAAGTATCTAATAATTTCAAAATTTTTTGAGCCAAGTTGTTTTTGCATCTCTCTCAGAGAAAATTTATGTTTTCTTCTAATTATATCAATCTCTTCTTGCCAATCATATACTTTTTGTTTCAATTGAAGATTCGTGATATGTAATGCAGATAATTCTTCTTTTAATAAATTAATTTCTTTGGAATGTTTCTTTTTCTCATTTGAATTAGACTCTCCTTCTTCTCTTAAATGCTTCATCAAGTTATCACATTGGGACTTATATTCTATATTAACTTTTTTTAATGAACTTTGCTCTCCCCGCAGTTGGTCAAATTTTTTTTCAAGGAAATTATATTCTGATTGTAATTTCGTTACTGTATCACTTGCATGCTGTGTGAACAGCAGTGCTTCAGCTTCTCTGCGTCTACATGCTTCTATATCAATTTCAAGATCGGCATTTTTGGACTTCAGTAGATTGAAATGTACATTTAAAGCTTGTAGTTGTTCACTTTTATTCATTACATGTATATTGCATGAATCAGGTTCCAAAGAAATTTTTTGCAAATTGATTTCATTTTGAAGCAGTGGGTCAACCCAAATTTTGAATGCCTTTGTTATCTCAAGTTTTTCAAATTCTATTTCTTTCATCTTTTCTAGAAACTCATAGTTTTCTTGCTTTACTTCTTTATATTTCAATTCAAGGCATTCTAAGGATGATAAATTTGTTTCAAAGTTTTTTTTTCCATTGTTAACTTCACCTTCAGTACCTGCTACTAACAAAGATTTTTGCTCTGGTACCTTTTCACTGAAGAGGGGTCCCTTATTTTCTATTGGCGCCATCAAAGCCTCTATCGATCCTGCTGTGGCTCTTGTGCCCTGTTCAGCTTTTTCAACAGATTGTGTTTTGGATAACATTTCAATAAAAGTTTGGGATTTATTATATAAGTCCGCCTGTTGTTTAAGAGCTATTTGACATAATTTCAGTTCATTTTCTAGAATGCAGTTGTCATTATTTATTCGCTTATTTTCTAGTTGTAATGCTTTTAGTTCATATATTTTATTATCATACATGTGACAAATTCTCGCTTTTTCTTCAATCATTGCTTTCAATTTGTGTTGTAAAGTGTTGTTTTCTTTACTCAATTCTTCACATGTCTTTTGAAATTTTTCTTTAATTTTCCTTTCATCTAGCACTTTTTTTTCACTGGTTGCATATTTTATGGTCATATATTCTCTCTCCTTCAAAGCATCATCCCTTACTATCTTTGCCCTGTCCCATGCATCTTTAACTTCTTCGAGGTTTCGATGTAAAATTGTGCATTTATTTTCCAAATCCTCAGATTTCATGTGATATTGAAAAACAAGTTGTTGACATTTTTCTCTATTTCCCCAGTCTTCTGGATTTATTTCTGTATTTAATTAATTTTTGAAATATTCACAAATATTTCAATTATAATGTGTGACACATGTTTCGAAGTACTACTTCATCATCAGGTGCTGATTAAATAATGATAAAATCTTAGATATATAGATATTTATGTACATATGTAATTATCTAGTATTTTTAGTAAAATACTTATAGAATTCAGTTTTTCTATGTCATTCTCTAATAGCAATAATCAAGAATTACTTAAATTTGAACTTAAATATTCAATTAAAAACTATGAATTGGTCCATAAAATTTAAGATGTAGTCTGGTCTATGAATACAAAGATTTGAAATATTGTTAATCTTTTCCTTTGTTGGCAGAAATATTCATGGATAATGTAGAACATGTTATTCATAACCATCCTTCAAATCCACGTTTTCTTCATTGGTGTAGATATAATTTTGATGTAATTTGCCGTTTTATTTGGACCCTCAGGCAGCTCATCTCCATCAAACTGTTTACTAATTCATTCCTTCGTAATAACATAGCATCCACTTTGGAAATGGAAGAAGATAACTGTATCAATTTTGTAGATTTGACAATCAAGGAATTTAACAACAGACATAGATTTTCAATTTATCAGAAATCATTACACCTGATAGCTTCATACCTAATATTGCCATTCATTCGTTTCAACAAAAAGGTGTTACTAAGCAAATGACTATGAATGATAATTATGAACTAGAATAAGTGATTTCTCAAGTTGTTGTTTCACAAACAAGAATCTAACTATAGCATTTTAATTTATATTGGAACTCCTAGCACAAAGCAATTTCAGAACTGAATCGTAGTTATGATAATAAAAAAGCAGATTCTCTTTATGCAAATCATTTCATTAATGAGAACCAACCACTCATTAGCTCAAACTGTAAAATATTAAATAAGAAGAATGAGGCTTTGAAATAAAATCAAGTAATCATCAGGTCTTCCTCTCCATGGTCAAGTAGAACTCACAAGCAGCTTTTGAAAATATTCAATAATGAAGTTTTGAATTCCTAAATATTTTACTCAAGTTCCTAGATAATTAGGATTGTATATAAATATCTTAATTTTACCATTATTTAGTCAGCATCTGAGAAGCAGTCCTCTAAATGTGCGTCATTATAATTCCAATTTTTGTGAAAATTATTGTCACTGTTTCATTATGAATATTAGTTATCGCTCAGTATTTGCTTGGTAATTAATAAATATAGATTTAACTTCCTGTTGCGATTATTACTTTTAGTTATCAAAGAATTATCTTCACAGTTACTTTCTTCTGTAATTGCAGAGGTTTGATTTATTATTGGTACTTCACAGGCCATAATTTTATTCGCTTCTCATGATATAGTTGCCTTTACTTTGCAATTTTCATCAATATTTCTAAATTGTGGTTTCATGAAATTTATTTTATTCTTCTCAATATTTCTTCTTTTCCAGAAGTGTCATTATAAAATACATGTCATGTAGTTATCAAAGGTGACTTAGTTTTTATCTTCTGGAGGTTCACATAATTAGATTATATAACTGAGATTGAATTCTCGCACATCACTTGGTGAAACATCATAAAGAATAAAGTATAAACTTTAAAATAAAAACACTTGGCTTATGTTTCACAATATAAAAAATATTTAGATACTGTATTTAGCAGTAGCGAAAAGTCGACATGTTTCGAGTCTTGATAATGAGTTCATAACTCGAAACATGTCGACTTTTCGCTACTGCTAAATACAGTATCTAAATATTTTTTATATTGTGAAACATAAGCCAAGTGTTTTTATTTTAAAGTTTATACTTTATTCATTAGATTATATGCTATAATGATTGCTCAAGTGAAATAATCAAAAATAGTTTAATATGTAATAAAAGCACCAATGAGTGTTATTGGTATCATTTGAAGATTCGGTTATTTATACCTACAATGAATATGTTTTAGGACTCTCAAAGAAGTAAAATTTTTAGATTTAATGATTTCGCAGTATTTTAATTCACTATAATCATTATTGTTATTGATTCATGTTTCATTATTCTTATTAGCTTTTACTTTTATTAAAATAGAAAAATTCTATTAATTTTTTATTGTTTTAGATGGTGATCTTGGGGGTTATCATAATGTTAGGACCGCTTATATGAAACAGAAGCATCGTTTGATCTGGGAGCGGCGTCATGGCCCAGTGGGTGGTGGCATTAGAACTGAAGTGAAAGAATAACGTGTTTTAATTTAAGTTATGAAGGCGTAGTCAAATATACATTAGGTATTGTAAATAAAGTGATTTTTCTCTATTTGACCACGTTTCTGTCAGACAAATTTCTGCTAATCGGCTTCTTTTGTTATTGAAAATTAAATTTCAGCTCTAACAAAACTCAGTAGTTATTTCTACACATTTTCCTTACTAATGGTACAAATATGCAAAACGTTACTTATTAAGAAATAACTTAGTTCATTCAGAATTCTTTGATTTTGACAAATTCATAATATTTGAGGTTTCATTCTGCTGGAAGCTAACCACAAAATAAAGTATATAGCAGCCATCATTATAAAAAAGAATATATTGTTGTCTAAAAGGCTGAATAGTTAAATTATGTTTTTACATATTTCATACTAATTAGTTAGGATTGTTACATATTTCAAACTAATTAGTTAGGATTGCTGCTTATTTACGTAAATTTGTTGATTGCGTTAGTCACGTGACTTGTACTTTTTGACATTTGAAGTTTGTGTTGAACCTGTTGATTCGATAATGATCAAAACTGGTTTTCTTCACTAGTACACAATATTTTCATTAAGATTAAAACTCGTCAAATAAAACAAGTATACTATAAAGAATCACCATGTTTTTTTATAACTTTTTGATGTAGTATTTCGATAAATACTTTGACATATGTATTTAATATTTTATGAAATTTACAATGAGGTTCAACGACATTAGCAGATTTTTAAAGTAATCTGATGACAGGAATCTTAGTGACAATAATTTTAGCAAGTTTTAGTTGAACTTAAAAAAAGTGGTAAGATTGAGTAGATCTAGAATATTTTTTAAGTAAAATATTACGCGTTAAAAATTAATTTTCTAATCACCATTCTCTACAAAAATTGGACATTTCATTTTAAGGGAAACGATTACCAAACATATTTTTACATAAATGTATCATACATAATAATCTTTTTTTCAGGTACTTTAAATATATGTGCTCAATTCAAGCCGATTAGGCGCAGAACATGAAAAACAAATTACTAATATATGGCTGCAAAAAAGGCTAATAAAACACTCATTAAAAGTACAAAAATGCATATAATAACATTTTACAAAAATTAGGTACTGGCTTTGTTAAAAATATTAAGTACAGATAAAACTTTCAATCTTATTTTTATACTACTTTGTAAATTAATTGTCACATGTTCCATAAAAAACGCTTAGGAAAATACAATTTCCAAAAAGATGAAGATAATCTGAACACAAAGTGATGTTCAAAGGAACATTCTTTGATAGAACTGCCAATTTTTTATAAACAGACAGAATACATAGAAACGAATGAGTTCAAACATACTAATTATAATTTACATAAAGAGATTTTGGGAATATTAATAGTACAAATCACATTTTACACTGGACAAAAACAGGAATGCTTTCAACTGATAATATAGTCTTTTTCCATGAGTAAGATCATTTTGAAACAAATCAAACAAGAACTTGGGATGATCGATAATCTCACTGGGTTTTCAGATAGATGGTATATTAATGCAATAGGAGGTATATATTCAGAAATGCAAAATATAAAAATTACTACAATTAATACGCCATTACATAAGAGAATAAATTATTCTAAAGGGATATTAAAAAATGTAACCGGAGACAATAAATCTGCTTACCCAAACAAGCTCAACAACTTGTGTTAAAAAATTGGATACTTCATTTTGACAACAGTTCAATTCCTGTTGGGTAATAAAACGTTCATTTTTATACATTAATTAAGCAAATATCATTTTCACCATTGTTATTATCTTAACGACAAATGAGAATGACTTGTATGAAATACTTGTTTTTTCGTCATTCTATAGAATAATTGAGTTTTTTTTCTTACTAAATCCATAAAGTTCTTTAATTTTTTGAAATCCACAACTGAGATGGCTCAAAAATTTTCTACAATAATAATCTAAAAAATATAGAATAAGTTATGGGGTACTTTTTGGATTCAGTATCTCAACCATTCATGAAATTTTTTCTACATAAAATAAATATTAATTGCACAGTGTACTTATTACTAATGTACCTCCACTCAATAACATAATGAAAAAAAATTATATATGAAGTGTTCATTTCAAAATGATCTCAAATAAAAATGCAATTCACATAATCATCAAACACTATAAAATCATACATTAAAATATATAACAAAATTACAACATTAATAAAAAGACTAGTGTGAAAATTTGATCTAATTATAATTAATGAATGCTGAGCGTTGAGGTTTTGTACCTGAAAGAGAAAGAAGTATATAATATGTTTCAAGTTTCCTTCATTTTAATGTAGTGATATCAACAATAAGGCGTTGGAGTATACAGGGTTATTTACTGGAAAAAATTACCACTTGTATGGGTGGGTAATTTCAACTTGATTCACACTCACCTTCAGAATTATTAGATATTGATATTCCTAAATTATCCATGTCAGAAGGAGAAATATCCAATTTTGTATTCACCCCGGAGTCTGTGGAATCATCTGACATAACGCCCGAACCTAAACATATTGAAAATGTGTGAAATATATTTAAGGCTCTAATGACAATAATACATTTTTTTAACAGCAAAAACTATTTAGTAAATAACATAATAAAAAATAGCTTCGTCCGCGATGAGGATTCACAACCGAGTCCACATGAGCATTTTGAGTTATGGCGTTTGCGGATCACAAAATTATGAATTTTCAGTTCCAGTTCTGCTTTCACAGATAAACATGAACTGGTTCAAAATCGGTTATGAATTGGTTGTAGCTGTCCTGGGGATTCAGCTAGAACTTTAGTTTGAAATTGGAGCAGCAACCCACATAATCAAACAAACGTGGCTGCGTAAGTCACAATTGATAAATACTACCATATCTTGACGTTTCCCAGATTTAGTTCTAAAATAGTTCGCGGTTCAAAATAAATCTGACACGCAAGTTTATACGAAAACGGTTTGAACAATCTATGCATTCTTACCTTTTGGAATGAGTTTATCAGGAATGGGTAGTTCTGCAGCATCTGGTGCGGTATATGTTGAAAAAATAATATTACGGTTACTCCAAGGATTGTTCTCTGATGGAAAAAGTAGGTGGGAAGGAGACATTAACTCCTTCACATCATTTACCAGTAATCTTGGAGTTTGAAAAAGAGGCATTCGAATTGAAAAATCCTACAACAAAAACGAGAATTACCCTAACTGAATTTCTAAGTAACCATCCGTCTTATAAACATTTTTTAAATATTACTTACTGAGATTTCAATGCCTCTCTCTCCAATAGGCGAATTCCAAAACAAAGTCGTTCCCTACAAATAATATCGATAAAAACTCAATTTCTTTCATTCAGCCATATCTCCGTTTATTTCATCAAATGAATTACATAAGACGTATACTTACGGGCGTGGGCGGGGTATCCGGTTTGGGAGGGGCTACTTTCTTCTGGGGAGCACAAGGCCCTGTAGGAGGCCACTGCTTGATAATTTCTTCGTCTCTTTTAATCGGTTTTACTTCTTGTAAAGGAGTTGGTAAAGGTATTTGATGATCTGAAATAAAATAAACAGGTTTGATGTTATTACTGAATATAACTAGAGAAACATTATGTGCAGATCAGATCTTATCTAGTACGTATGGAGGATCTCAGTATTTCAGTGGAAGGGTACCACACCAACCAGTCCTGTCAGAGGAATTAACTCACAAATGTCTTTATCAGTTCCTAGTTTATAATCAATATTTATTCAAGTGTAATTGCGCCCGCTTTTAGCACACGACTCTATCACGGGAGAAGCAATAGACGACAAGCAGATGCATGTTTTGCTTTATGCGTTTTTCAAATTTATCGGATCAAAAACAGTACTTATACCAATTGCGTTGAATTGTCTTGTTTGGTGTTATGCCTGTGTTATCGATCAGGTTTCAATATTTTTCAAAATTATGTCAGTTAAAATAGATCCTATATGACTATTTTTGAATGGCAGTTCAAAAGGAACAGGAAAATAACACAATTACGTCAAAAGTTCATGTGCATTATTTTGAATTATATAGAAACATATTTACTGATTTTTTTACCTTCAAGTTGCTTGTTGAAACTGATGAGCCTATTTGGTGCATTTCCCCTGAGAAAAATCAGAAAATTAAAACATCTTACAAGATCCGTAGCGGAATGAATATTGTAATCTTCCAGTTTAATCTGATTGCCATAGCAGGTGAACAAGCACATTTCCAGGTCGTCATAGAGAATGTGCCCTCCATTATTGTAGAGAACATGATATAACTGGGCAGCTAGGACGTATAATCTAGTCAAGGATATGTAGTTTGTATTGTTGGAATAGGATATCTGGAAATGAATTCATTTTTCAATTTTACTTTCCTACATACAACTCCGCGTTATCGATTCAAGGATAGCTTAACAACTTATGTACTAGCAAACTTCGTATTTTTATCAAAATGTGAAAATAGTTTGAGTTCCTTCTTAAATACTCTCCTAAAGCGAATGACAATGATTTTGTTTTTCCTGTTTTCATAGCAAGAAAATTTGTAATTTATTTAATATATTTTTTGATTTCCCGGTGTTGATCAAATACTTTGTTCAAGGTACTGGATTATTGTCAAATAATACAAAAATAAAATGTAATATAAAAAAGACAACAGAAGAAGCTCGCTTTAAATGATCTAATTTAATCGATAAACTCTTCTGTACTACTCGCACATGAACTGGGTCAGCAAAACTTTTGACTGCGTGGACCAAAACAAACTTCTGAAAAAAATGGAATACTGTGACATAAGAGGACCAGTACACAGATTCTTATCTCCAGGATCGATATCAGCAGGTGGACTGGAAGGGGAAAAAATCCTCATAGAAAAAAATCAAATGTGGCGTGCCGCAGGGATCCATCTTGGGACCAATTCTATTTGTATTATATATGGATGACCTAGTGTACAATGTAGAGACTCACACAGCTGAAGATACAACTTTAGTTAGTAAAGTAAAGTATAGGAGGGAGTTGAGAGTACATACAGAAAAAGCCATCCAAGATGCTGAAACTTGGTAACCGCGAACAATAATAATAATAATAATAATAATAAAATGACTTTATTTCACAAATGTGTATACACAGCATTTGCCCAGGCAGGCGAAGATTAGCTTAAAACTACACTTTAACTCTTAACCTACCTGGTTAACACGTATGTTGGCTATAAGATAAAATAAACATCATAAGAACATTACAAGAAAAATAAATACCAAAAACCAACAGGAGATAAAACTGATAGGAGGAAAGTAACATGTACAGATATAGTAACATTCATATCATCATCATTATCATTACCTGGCCAAGAGTAAGTCCCTAAGAGTGAGCCGATATCTAGAAAATGAAGAAATAGACATAGTGAACACAAAAGAGTTGTAGTACTTTACTAAATTATAAGTAAAGCAGCGCTCGAACATGGCAGAGGAATGCTGTGGCATTGTCACAGTATTATGTCGGGTGTTGACATTATGAACTGATTTCCTAAAAACGATTTTTTTTGTACAAGTAAGGAGCTTTAGACCTGATCAAACGATATATGAAGACAAAAAAATTCAACTCAAAGGCGTGATTAATTTTTAACCATCCAATTTGCGAGAAACAAGGTGTAATCCCTTAACATCAGAAAGACCCAAATACTAACATTTTCAACAAGAATAATGAAAGAACCAGACCAGGTTAAATTATTGGGTTTTACGTTGGACAGTTCGTTGATATGCTCGGCACATGTTGGGATCCTTTGCAGGAAACTCAGTGCAGCTGTTTTTGCTTGGAAAAAACACAAAATTATTTTAATTATATCGCCATTAAATTATATAATAAGCTACCTTTCAACTACAAGAATCTGAACAATGCAAAGTTCAAGAGAACACTAAAGAAAATCTTACTGGAAAGCTGTTTCTATAGCATTGAGGAATTTATGACAAATGACTTTTGAGCGCCTGTTACATGTTACATGTGATTTCTATGTATATTTAAATATGCTTGTGATTTTTATTTTTATGTGTATTTAAATATGCTTGTTTGTGATGTTTATGATATTTTGCTATGTAATTATTGACCTCCACCTACGAGCAATTGTAGATAACTTCTAACTGTCACATCTTATATTCTTGTTTGTTTGTAAATCGCACATGTTAATATATTTATATTTAGCTATGATGCCAGAATCAGAAAATAATGCAATAACAAACTTACTGAGAGTGTATGCTTCAATTCGTTCAAATTTTCAACTGTCAAATTGCTGTTATATTTGTTTTGATATTCATGCATGAAGAAGGAAACTTCTTTACAGTAAGGTGGTTCCAAAAGTAGGGACCACGCTCTCACTTTCAAAACTTGTTTAGGATCCTGCTCTACAGGAACAATATAAGAGCCTGTGGCAGTTTGTAGTACCTGAAATTAAAAAAAAATTTCAAGTTATTCTCAATCTAAAAACAGAACAAACTGTTGTCAAGAAAATGAATGACATCTTTCTTTCAAGATATTGTTACTCACCTGAACATATTCAGAGAGATTCAACATTACTTGTTCCACAGTCTCACATTCATAAACATGAGGTTTGAAAGGATATCCAAATTTTTTCATATACATCATCGGGAGATCTTCCAGGGAAATGGCAGAAACATTAGAAGTCTTAATCAATGATAGCATCTGGGAGCCCAGTACTATAAACATCTTTGGCAGTGTCAAACAAACAGCCCTCTCGCCGCCTGTTAACTCTATAATCTGATATAAAAAACCATACACGAGAATGAATAAAAAGTCTAGATGTGATGACAAAATTATTAATGGTTTAAAAAGTTTATTTTAAAATGAGTTTACATCGTGTGTAATTGATGACCAAAAGTTGGAAATTGCCAAAAAATAATATCATACTAAAAATTTCTTATTAATACTTATTTATTCATTCACAAAATAGTTTTATTAGTTATGATGTTTCAAATGATTCAATATTATTTGCAAGTCACATTTATTTTTCACTTATATCAGGACAAGTTGAAACATGATAAAAGAATAGATGGATCAAGAGTGTAATAATATGTTATCTATATTTACCTTAACGACATCAGGAATCGCTTCGAACAGTTCAATTAGTTTGGTAAAGCCATAATCCGATACTTTGCATTGATGGCCAAAATGATGATGGTAGGCAGGTACAAATTTGTGATAAATTAATGTACAATACGGAGAATGTTTTAGTAGTTCAACAACCTTAAAAAATTCAACTGTATTCATTTTTAACATAAAATGACAAATGAAATCGACAATTTCATTTCTATGTAATAATTATACAATGTTTAATTATGAAAATTGAAATGAAATAAAATTTAATACCTCGACCGAAAATTCTTTTGTTTTTACAATTTCTTTGGCTGTTTGTTCTCGTTTCGGAACTCCAATAGTAATTAACTCATCATTCTTTGTTACTACAATAGTACTTTCTGGTATTTCTCCCAACAGGTCTTCGAAGGTGCATAGTCCGTAGTCCACTGGAGAAAACGATTTGTTCATAATTTTCTCATAGGCGGCAGGAAATTCAATCACGGTTATTTGTTTGCAAGGTTGCACCTTCAATACTTTCAATAAATCAGATGTGAATCTTCTCATTTGAGCATTATGTGATAAAGTAATTAGTCTTCGGGTACCATCTCCTATAATCTGTGGACAAAGATATACTCAAATTTTTATACTAAGAGGTTAAATCTGAATGTAGAACGTAATCTCCAAAACTATCAGACTTCAAAAACTCTTTCACCAATATTTAGAATGGACTTTTATGGTGAACAAAGACTTATATAATATATGGTTAAAATGAAAGGGCCAATTTTGCAACTAAGTCGACGAAAAACCGGTCGGGCGAATGTATTTTCACGAACGCTGCTCTAACGATAAAATATATTTGATTGCTTTCTATAGAGTAGTAGAACTCAAAAAGACCCACGACGTCATATATATATATATATATATATATATATATATATATACTGAGCCGGATTTACGAATTTGCCGCCCATGGGCCCAAAGCATTTCACCGCCCCCGCCTCCCAAACGCGACAATTTGCCAGACCAAAAATAAAACTATTTGAACATCAATATCTTTAAAATAAATTTGAATAACATCTTAATAATGTCATAGCTTTATATAACCTCACTAACTATGATCTAGGAATAATGCTAATTACTACTTTGTAGTAATTAGCTATATAATAATTCCACTATGTGGAATATTTGCAGAGAATCTATGATTTCCGTTTAAACCTCAATATATCGTTTTAACTGTTGAACTTAACATAGTACAATTACTGTTATCATAATTAACGGAAAAATATGGATTGAAGAATCAAAAACGATTCAATGATAACACTGTTTCTTGAGAGCTAAAACATTCAATTCATAGTGAAACTTTTCGAAAAGTTTAAACTCAAGTTTTCAGATTTTTACACCTAGCTTTAATATTAGCGAAAGTATCAATGACATCAGTCAAGCTTACACGTCAAGTCTTTTTCTATGCTAAAACAGCGGAGTTAACTAACCTTTTCTGGCCAACAGTTCATCTTAAATAATTATGTACTCGTGAGAGAGTAGAAAATGAACGTTCTGCTGCACAGTTGCTGGCTGGTGTACACAAAAACATCTTAAGAGCAACCCTTACTTACAATTGGATATAAGTCCTAGAGATCTTTTGACAAAATATATCTATTCAATTGTGATAGCGACATTTCTTGTGTACTGGATGTCTTCTCTTTGCACAGACCTTTCAAAGATGACATTCAACAACACCAAAAAAAGAGCTTCAATGTCCGTTGAGTGATTAGTGTATAAATCTGAGTGAAAACCGCCCCTAAACATTTGCCGCCCTGGGCCAGGGCCCGTGTGGTCCATGCCTAAATCCGGCCCTGTATATATATATATATATCGCTGGCTAGCATTTGGGAGGTCTCGGGTTCAAAACCCCGGGGCCGACTGCTCTGCCATGAGTTTTTCTCAGAGGTTTCTTCATGGTAATATAAGTCACTGCTTGCAAACTTATAAGGTGAATGCTGGGTCAGTATTAATCCTCTGAACCCTACCTACACTTCCTATGTTCCATAAATATCCCGTCTCACCTATCCTTAATGCACTTGTGTATCCTCTGATCTGGCTGAAGGAGTTAATCCCAAACTCAAGCTGCCCGCTTCCCTGACACATACTTCAGGGAGGAATGAAACACGTGTCTTTCCTTTTCCATATATATATATATATATATATATATATATATATATATATATATATATATATATATATATATATATATATATATATATATTTATTCGAATTGTTGTTGCCTGTGATCTATTTTTAATCTCTTGATAATTATTAGCAATAACAGGCTGGTTGAATCTTAATTAATTGCCTCCGTGGCAAAGTTTGACCAAATCTCCCATACCGGAGAGTTCAAACAATAAACCACAATTGTGTGATTGTCTTCCGTATCAGAGGATTTTGTTTGTTGTACTATTTTCATCTTCAAATTTTCAATCCAATGCTTGGCTACGCCGTTCTGATGAGGACCAAAGAGTCCGAAACACGTGTCAACGGCTGCTTCCATATAAACGTACTATACCGATAATTCTACTCCACATCTTTAATGTTTTCCCATGACTAATTTCTTTGTTGTTAGATAAATAGTACTATTATTTTTATTTTCAAACATTACGTAGGTAAAGGTTTCTTTGGTTTCCCTTACCATCTAATGATAACTATTTTGAATGTTAATATTAGACTGAATAGCATATAATAAATAATTAGCAAGACAAAGCAGCCTTGTCTTTTCAAAAATTTTTTCAAATCAATAAATGTCAAAGAAATTTCAATTACGAATATCGTAGTGAAACGTCAACTTTTTAATAAAATCGAGTTTTTTAAGATACAAACAGCCTGTTATATCTAATAAATATAAAAAGATTATATATATATATATATATATATATATATATATATATATATATATATATATATATAATATAATATATATATATATATATATATATATATATATATATATATATATATATATATATATATATATATATATATATATATTAAGGTTAATACACAACTTCATAAGATACTAGCTGTGCCCGCGTAGAATTGAATAAATCTTAATATACAGCGTGTCCGCGGATGAGGTGCCCAAGAGGAAAAACTTTTTTATTTGCAGTTTTAGCGAAAAATGTTGTTCCTGGCCTTCGCTTGTTGAAAAACACCATTAAATGAAATAAAATTCATGTTCTTCAAAACCTGTTTAATTTTTTATTCAATTTCATGTGAAACCCTATGAATGTTTGCACTAAGTTGGGAAATGTAATAATAATCTATAGCCAAGTCAATGAAGACCCGAATACATGAAACCTCGAAAAAAATTAGTGTACAGCTGAATTTTTCCCCATCAATAAACTACTATCAAAGAATCATTTTTACAGAAGTCCCCAAAAATTCACCTCCTACTTCCCTCAAAGAATGAAATCAATAACTACGGAAACTCCTAAATCTACGGTACTGATAATCGAATCGAGTTGAATATTTTTTGTTGTGTTTGTCACAACAAAAGTTTTAGATTATTTAATTGTGAATTTAAATATATAAGGTGTGTTTGATTACGCGCTTGGGGTAGCAGTAGAGGGGAGAGGCAGAACACTTTTAGTCTGCGATTTGTACATAAAGTGACGTCCTAGAAAATTATTGCGGATATGTGACAAATAACTTATAATTATTTTTGACGGATATCCTGATGAGCCAACTACCAAGAATAAGGAGCAAAATAGAAGAGTATCAAGACACTCATCTTGCGATATCGTGTTCGAGAAAAACGCTGTTTGTGTTAGAGCAAAAAAGGACTGTTTGGGAAATAAGAATAATAAAAAGAACTAGAAAAAAAGCTTGATATACGTATATACGCAAGTAAATATATAAACTACTTGACTTCCAAGTTCTATTACGACAGATTAATGAAATAGTCAGTTGGCTGCCCGTAATCGCAGCCATGAGTTGCTGCATCCCCTCCCTCTACTGCGCCACGAAAATAAGCAAACCTTTACATCATTAGATTCACAATTGAATAATCTTCCATTTTTTCCATTTAATATGATATCCAAAAGGCCTATACGCAAAAATAAAAAATTACGCGCATTTACATTTATTAATAAAAAACTATTAGGTTTACCTAAAAATAAAACAATTATTATACTAGCCTATTTTATAATAAACACATCAAAAAAATATTCAACTTGTTCCGATTATTAGTACCGAAGATTTAGCTGTTTCCAGAGTTATTGATATTTTCATTCTTTGAGGGGAGGTAGGGGGTGAAGCTCCATATGGATTTGTGGGGACTTTTGTAAAAATGATCCTTTGAAAGTGGTTTATCGATGGTGAAACAATAATTGTGACACGTATTGGTTTTTAACCTTATCTTTTTGATGTCGGCGAAAAGTTTATACGGTTTCCACCTGTTGAGTTCAACCTCATTTTTCGTAAGTAATATCTTTTTAGAGGCATTCTTAATGTTGTTTATATCTTTATGATTATTATTGTAGAGTTCCTGATGAAGAGCCAATAATGACTCGAAAGCTTGAACAGAAACAAGAGTTTTCTTTTAATCAGCCCTAAGACTGCATACCTGATTAAGCATTTTCTCCCTTAACTTAGACAGTCGTCTAACCTTAACAATTATATATATATATATATATATATATATATATAATATATATATATATATATATATATATATATATATATATATATATATATATATATATATATATATATCTAATATATAAAATTCTCGGGTCACGGTGTTTGTAATTAAACTCCTCCGAAATGGCTCGAACGATTCAAATGAAACTTTGTGTGCATATCGGTTAGGTCTGCGAATCGGACAACTATTTTTCATCCCCCGAAATGTTAAGGGTCACATAATCTATCCTTCTCTCCCCTTAATTTTTTAGACAAAATTTGTTATTTTTTTTTAGATACAGCATTCAAAAATACATACAACCCTAAATTTTCACCCCTCTACGATCAAATCCTATATATAAGTGCTTAGGGTGATCCACTCCAAACATTTTTATGAATTTTTTGGACAAAATTTTTAATTTTTATGATGCATTAAAAAATACATACAATTCTAAATTTTCACCCTTCTATCAACAATCCATATTTTTTAATAGCCATTTAAATAATTGTAACGTTTACCGGATCAGATAGATTGATAGATAGAGATATATTGGCAGATAGATGAATAGATAGAAAGATAGATAGATAAAAATAATAATTTATATGGCAGAACAAAGTTTGCCGGGTCAGCTAGTATATATATATATATATATATATATATATATATATATATATATATATATATATATATATATATAAACGAAAAAATGAACTCATTATTTGCAAGCTTGATCATAGTGTCGACTCTGTCCCAGATAAATTTAATACATTTTCTTGAATGTTTATCATAAATCAAGACATATTGACAGATATACCTACTTTCATCTGAATTGGTATCTATAGAAAAGACTACTATAGATTTATATTGAAATTGTGATATTAGTTTTCTAATTGCATTAATAAATCAAATGCTTCGGCATTTCGAAGGAACCCATCCACGAGATGAATAAAATGAAAAAGAGACGGCCTCACTTTTTACACAAATAATACCATCCGAATATTTTCCACATTTTCTTAATTTTTTTTCGTTATGCTCTGTTCTCATATTAAAAGATATTCAGACAATCGTGACATATTGTTTCCATAGCTCTTACATGTCAAATACTCAAATATCATTTGAGTATTGCTGCAATAAGTAATATACTTTGCAATATACCAAATGAGAATGTACAAAAAAATATTGTTTTGGGATAATAGTAACTTTTATTAGAACGAGTTTATTTTTCTGAATGTAACAAGTGAGGAAACAATAATGTTCCTGTTCATGAATAACTTATAGTTGAGTTGATCCTTAAATATCGATGTCAGCAATATAACAGCTTAGTAGAGCTCATGAAAACCTTATACTCAGTTGTCTATGATCCAGGAGAAATCATAATGTTTTATATGATCAAATGTGGTTTTCGTGATAAAACACCATCAATCATAAAATAACTCAAGATGTATTAATAATGAATATACAAAGAAAAACTTTTTCATTTCGTGTGTATTCTTATTATAACTAACTTCAATCTAATAACCATCATAAACATAAATTTGTTACTGTATCATTTCACTTAATCTTCCATCAATTTGTCATCTTCTAAGATCGGAAAAGACATATTTATGGTACCACATATCGCTGTAAAAATTTATATATGTCGAAGCAGACGTTGACACGTGTTTCGGACTCTTTTTGGTCATCAGAACGGCGTAGCCAAGTATGGGATGGAAAACTTGGAAATTAACACAGCAACGACAAGCGGAATCCCTTGCTTCGGAAGACAATCACACATTTGTGGTTTATTGTTCGAACTCTCCGGTTTGGGAGATTCCACGCGAACGCCGCGTGCATAGCTGATAAAAATGAAATCATTTCGAACGGCAAAATATAAAAAACTTTTGAAAATATAATGAAAGTTACCTGAACAATGTGCGACATCGATTCGAAGAGATCCACTAATTTCGTGTAACCGTAATCGGCAACCCGACACTGACGTCCAAAATGATGATGGTATGCTGGTATGAACTTGGCCAATGGTAACTGGCATTTTTCCATAGTCCGTAAGAGATCGACAAGCTCGCGACACAGGAGAGAAATGTTAGGTGCAAGAGATGGCGGTACTCCTTTTAAGAACAATTCTGAAAAACAATAACGTTTAAGGATGCAAATACAATTATCAAATCGTTTTGTTAAGCTTATTAGTTGGCGGCTTGATCACTTTTCAATCTCGACAAAAACGATAAATATAGGTCAACAAAACAAAATTTCAGAATAAAACCATCTATTTTATTATGTTGAATGCGTCATGAATGCGCTTACCTTCATCATTTTCAGGCTTCCGAATTTCTCTTTTGATCATCTTGATATTCTTGTTTGGGCCAACAAGTTTTATGACGATATTTGGTACACAAACTACAAAATGTTCCAAAGCTACTCCTCCTTCATCAACTGGAAGTGCCACATTGAATATTTGCTCGTAACAAGCTTCAAAACTTAAAAAAAATTAAAATCATATTAGGTTAACTGTAGACTTTCATTAAAAATTATTTTTCGCGACAGACTTGACAAAAAGTTTTGATTTCATTTAATTATATGCCAATATAAATATAACTATAGTTAGTTAATTATTAGCTAATCCAGTATTTCTCATTTTTTTCAAACACAAAGCTCCTAGCAGTGGAATAATACCTTTGTTCGCGGTAAGGATTATGAATTGATTCCGAACTAGTTTTTAACCAGTTCGAGATTGACGCATGCCCGATTCTGATTCGGTTCTGGATTTTAGAACTAGTTTACGGAAATGTCAAGCAACTTGCTCAATTTGGTTGGTTAAATTACCAAACAAACGTGAATGCGCAAGTCTCGAATTTGCGGTTCTAGTTTGATTAGTAGAATGAATTGAAAATTGATTCCGAACCAGTTCGAGTTTATCCGCGAACAAAAAACTGTAACTAAAAATTCGGAATTTTACGATTTGCGTCGTAATTCAAACTGCGATTGCGAATACTTCCGAATCCTTCAGTAAACAAAGAAAATAATAATAATAATAATAATAATAATCTTTATTTCCACTGACTTAATACAAAGTATGGGAAAATGTCAACAAGATGAACAAAAACAATGATAATCGTAAATGAAACAAATATAGGGTCAAAATAAATTTCCCACAATAAGTGAATGTATGTCACAGGACAACACTAAACAGTAAAACTAATCAAAAATTGGACAGACAAAAATTCCAACAATTTCATAAATTATGGTTAAAATATTCATCGATAGAATAGAACACATTTTTTAATAACAATAGTTTGATACTTTGTTTGAATTTATTATGATTTTTTATCATGCGTATGTGACCCGGTAGATGGTTATAAATTTTTGTGCCCTGAATGAATATGCTGTCCTGAATCTGCTTCAATCTAGTGAATGGTGGACAAATCTTTCTTTCAGAGGCATAGCGTGTGCCATATGAGTGGATTTCATCAGTTTTAACATACGAAGATAGGTGAGTCCTAACATATAACACACAATGCAAAATAAATATCGATGTTACAGTCAGGAAATTGTCCCTGAAAAATTCTCGGCAAGAAGTGCGTCTCGAGATGCCAAACATTGACCTGATAATTCTCTTCTGCATCACAAACACTGATTCCACATTTGAGCAACCTCCCCATCCCAATATTCCATACTCCAGGATTGAGTTTACAGATGCAAAATAATAGGATCTAATAACATAGAAATCACAGGAATGCTTTAGTTGACGAATTGCAAAATTGCACGATGCCAGAATGCAAAGATTGGAAATTTCGATGTAGTTTAGCAGGATTTTTTTTATCATAGATACAATTCTGCTCTTAGTATTAATTAATTATTATTCCAATCTTACTACGAGACACCATCACGCTAAACGCAAGCTCCACAGGTATTTCGGCACACGAGAAGCAACGAAGTGACGATTGTTACACAAATTATAGTTCATATTTTTTTTCATTATAGATCTTTTATGTTTATTGTATTAATTCTCGCTACTTAAACATATCTATCATTGAGGTGAATTAACTGAATACAGCAAAACCATATCTATGGTTCAGGTAGAGTAGAATGAGCTACATTTTTATGAATGACACTTCTGCTATATTCATCTATTTGGGAATGTAATCTTATTTGAACCAAACTTGTGTCAGTGTTGTTGGTTATAATACTATAGAAGCAAGAATGTTGTACCGGTTTCAATTATTGGCGTTATTATAATAACAAAAATGAATAATAAATTATGACTACAATTCAGCTTTCTTTAGTACACTTCGAAAACTAAATTTTTTGAATTTTTTCAATGTTTAAAATTTTGACTAACCTCAGGAATGGTAAAGATCCCATGTGCGTATCCAGAAGGGTATGTAACTTACAGGCGAAAAATTTTAAAGGCATCATCACATTTGGTGATTCAATAGTGCTTATTTCACACCAACCTCCAGACTGGAGACCATTTGGACAATGTACCGTACAATAAGAAAGAATAATCTGAAAAAGAAAAAAAATTACAACACATACGGTTAAAATTATATACAGATATTCAGAAAGTGAAATGGATAAAAATGTGCGAAGAAGATAAAAAAAAAATTAAAATTTATCAACCGAGGCGATTATTTGAAAAATAGAATTTCCACAAAAATTATCCTCAGCAATCACTTTCCTTGATGATAAAAATTAACAAAGTACCTTATTTAGATTAGGTGGTGGTGATGTCTTAAGTTCCTGTGTTAGTGAGATGATGCGACAGCCTTGTTCCTCTGTTATTTTGCAAACGCCCTTCAACTTATTTACTTCAGACACTGATAATGTACATTGATATCGTGATTCCATCAAGGTCATAAATTTGAACAAGGCCATGCACTTCTCAGGGGCTTCCTGCAAAGTTAGAAGAGCAATAATAATAAGATTTCTAGTTGTTTTTCAGAGAGCTACTTGTGCTGAAAGAAGATCAAAACATCTTCATACCTGTAATATGTTAACAACAATCGCTTTCAAGTGCTCTGGATCACAAACATCGTTTTGAGCATAAGATATCACTATACGTTTCTGCCCAAGTTTTTGCCGGTGAAGCTGAGAGATAGCGAATTGGGCCTCTTGCTGACTGGAGACTCTGATGTTCGCACAAGTTGACCCATCAACCTGAGTCGTTATCTTCAAACTGTAAATCTGAATATTTTGATGAGTTTATTGAATTAATCTTTAAGTATTGTTTTATTTCCGCCCGGATTAATAGAATAGAAACGGTTAATTGGAATGACGAGATATGAAGAACAGAACAGAACAGAACAAGAAAAATATTGGGCTTGTTTAAGAGTAATCGCTAATAGTGTGTAACACCCAACCATGTTAACGAGCAAAACATAATTGGGTTGGGCATTGATAAACATTATTCTTTAAAATGTCCATTAGAATTTCCACCTCAAAAAGTAATAATTTGTTGAAGTTCTCAAGCCGTTCTCAAGCAATTATTTTAGAAAGGACGATGGCTGGTCTGAGTAAAACCCTTCCCGGGCAGTATTTTGCCACCTCTGATCTAGTTATTGACTTAAAAATGTAATAACAACATTTAGTCATACCATAGCATATTCCTTCAGCATGTTGGTCAATAAACGTCTTAAATCGGCTACTCCAATTGATGAATCCAGATTTGAGATGATTAAATCAACTGGCTGTTTATCGATCGAAGCAGGAGATTTTTGATTTCCAGCCCTAGACTATAAAGAAATAACATATCACATTTTTTTGAAGAATGATTGAACTTTATTCATGGTTATACTTCAGGCTAATCAGATAGTCGAACGGAATTACATAGAACAAGAAAACCCGACCGAATCTGATTGGCCGGACGTCTCATCACAATATTATAAATTCCTAGCTAACAAGTTTGGATTATCTTGTGTTTTAGATTTGAAATCATGCATCGAGTCATTAACGTAATTGAAACATCACCTGTCGAACTTACCTTAGAATCATCGCTCATCTCAGAATCTGTGCTAACTTTCTGAATACGCAAAGAGGCATTCAATTTACTGGCATCGAAGGCACTCTGCTTAATCTCGGGCAAGCGTATATCGAAATTTTGATCCGCATTGAGCGCAATGCCTTGAGCCCCTTGAATTGGTCGGAATAGATTGCTGTCGATTGCTTCTCTAGACATAGGGCGATCTCCCTATAACAAATGGAAAAAACTTGATAATTTAATTATTTAGCAAAACAGAGGCTGTTTAACTTCCTTATTGTTCAGAAATGCTTCAATCGAACGATCATAAATTCTGAAGGAGCTAAGAACATAACGTCCAAGCTCAACTTTAGAATTATCAGATTCGGCCTTATGTTTGTCATCATAGGAGAAAAAAATCACAATTTAGTAGGATGAAGTGTATGAACCAAGTGACCATTAATGATATTATCTTCAATAAAAAGCTTGCCTAATGGAAATGTATGATCGTTTGAATTATAAAAATGACTAGATTTGTTGTGGGGCACCCGATAGTATTGAAAAGTAGGCACAATGAAATAAATCAACAACTTTTAAAATTAAATGGAAAAAAACTAAATAAATGAAGTAATGGTAATAAAATTGTGATTCTTAATTTTTTTTTCAAAAAGTTTAGAAAATAAACGTTTATTATTGATTATAATAAGAATATGAACTAATCATAAACTTAATCATTACATTCAATCTTAGTAATTTGTAATTTCTCATTAAATTAGTTCTATTTATTTGGTGACAACATACAAATGAATCAATGATTCGAACTAATTATTTCGCTCAGTACCTAGCACGATTGATGCGAATCTAAACATTCGATTCAAATTCTAATTGAAAATAAAAAAACGACCCAGTGCGAGTCGGACTCTCGCACCGAGGGTTCCGTATAAATTTTTTTATTATTATATGATGTAACTAAAAATTTACGGTTTTCCTTTTATCTGTGCTATAAGACGTTGCTTAGTAATAAATTTCAAGATTCTGAGTTCACTCTGTAGGTTTTGATTCCCTTGCGAGTGTCGATTCCCTTGCGAGTGTCGAAAATTTGCGGTATAAACGGCTGTATCTTTTGATTGCGTTGGCTTTGATGTTATCACAGCTCCAAGAGACAGTAGACCTGAGTATTTGACATAAATTTCAGTTTGATACTTCCACGCGTTCCTGAGAAAAAGGCTCTTGACAGACAGACAGTCGGACAACAAAGTGATCCTATAAGGTTGCCCCTTTTTCTCTTCGAGGCGCGGAACTCTAAAAAGACAAGAGGTATCGTGGGGACCCCCGGTAGTTTTGCTATTTATTTTTTTTGAAGGTTAAAAAAATAAATATTTCTTTATTGAGTATTACAAAACTATGAAGAAATTATGAAATGAATGAGTATATTCACTCTCAGTAATGATTGAATTGTTGTAATTGGAAGTATGACACCACATGTTTGCGATTCAATTTTATGTAAGTGTCTCGGAAAACTGCATCGTATTGTATCTTGTAGATTTAGCTGGATTATTATGACTCTTACGCCCACACGAATACAGCTGACTCGTATGTGACTATTTGTAACGCATTTCTAGACTTAGCTTTCATTCGCCCAGTGCCTGGAGTGTAACGTATGATAACTTCGTTCCGAAAATGTATAAATAATGTGTATTTATTTTGGAGGACTTTGGAAACACCTACCTACTTAAAGAAGTTGAAAGTGCTTGGCGCATGGGTGACTAGATAAGATATATAATGCCGTAAAGGAAATTTTCACATGATAAGCGTATATGACCTCAAGATTTAACCGAACGGATCGATACCGATGTTTGTAGGTACTTGTAGCATAATAAATATATCACAAAGAGATCATTCAATTATTTTTTAAAAATTATCGAGAATAATCTTGAAGTCCATAAATTTTCCAAGAGAATATAATTTTGATTGGATGAATCGATTAAATTGCTCACCTGTCTCCACAATAGGCTGCCAGCAGCATAATTACGATCTTGATGACTAAATCCTGGCGGCGGCAAGGGATAATTGGAAGCCTATAATCAATATAATAATCAAGATGAGTTATAAAGAAAATTTATTATATTTTCCATTTCTTAAATTTAGTACAGGCGCTGGAGGTAATTGAGTATGCAAAATGTGAGGACCGAATACCACCTATGGATTTGAGTTAAGAATAGATCAAAAATTAATAATACGAATCCAGCAGGTCTATTTTTTTTCGATTTTTTATCGTATTCTTATTGTATTCTTATTTGTAAGGGAAATGGATTAAAAGTATTATTATTAAATTATTTTGATGATTATTTGAGTAATGATTTATTGTTTTTTCTTATGATGAAATTGATGACGGCCTGTTGCACGAAAAAAAAAAGAAAAAAAGTGAAAAAATATTTTTTAAAAAGTAATAAAGACCCCAATTAATGGAAAATCTTCTTGCCGCCAGCTGTGGTGGTCTCTTTCCGCTCCCTTCACCCAATGGAAATCAACAAAAAACAAAAAGGCAACTCGCCGTTGAAATTCAAAATAATTATAACTGTGGTATGAACTCTCAGCAAGACACAATAAATTTAAATACATCCAAATTTATATTTTTGATGGTATGGCACTTGTTCACAAAATTCAGTTAAATGAGTTCAAAACTTTTGGTGGTTTTGCAAAGCCTCTCTTTAAAAAAATGATGCAATTTTTTACGCTGCCTGGCATGAAGAGGATAGAATTATAATCAAGCTTACGGACTAAAGGCCAAATTATTAATATCATCATTTCAAATAATTCAACATAAATTCCTGCTGTTTGTGATATATATAGGGTGTCTACTCAAGTCAGGATTTAAAATTCCCTGAGAATTCCAGGATATTCCAGGTGAATCGCGATACGATTTTCCTCTCGTTAACCACTCCTGTCAGATTTTTTTTCTGTCAATGTCTTAGACACACGAGTCCAATACTTCTTTTTACCAAGAGTTTCTGAAAGAACTTGCGTCATGTGCAAATGCTGTCAGATAATTTGCCTTTACATAAAAGTTTATCAGTATATATTATTACGTGTATTTAATACGTGTTTTATATTTACAGAAAGCAAATTTGGAAAAAAATTATAACACTTGAAAAAATGTTCCTAGTGAAACCAAAATTCCCTGAGATTTCCAGAACTTCCAGGTTTTTCAAGGATGTAGTATATATATATATATATATATATATATATATATATATATATATATATATATATATATATATATATATATATATATATATATATACCGGGTGTCCACGGAAGGTGGCTCACCCCTATTCTTTCAGAGAAAGATTCCGGGGTTCAATCCGATTTCGGAAGTTTTGTTGGCGCTGAGAAGCACCGTTTGTTTCACGACGTTTCGCCAAAATCTCATTTGGCATTTTCAAGTGCTGATGTACGTCTGGTGACTCGACGGCAACTACTGTTCTCCTCTGCTTGTGTCTGGGTTTTATTGGCATTGGCTGGTCTCGTTTCCTGATTGGCCGGTTCGCTGCATAGGCTCCGCCCCCTCACTTCTTGACTTTCTTCCTCGATGTTAGTTTTTACGTCTTGTGTTGTTTTATGCGTTATCGTGTTTTTTGAAATTATTTTCCAAGTCAGTGGAATATTTAGAGCATCGTCTCGTTTGTTTAGGTGTCCTGATTTTTCTATTTCTTGAGCTTCTCTTATGGTACGGACCCTGTAGTTTTCTATGGATGCTATTTCTCTTGATCGGTCAAAATCGATTATGTGGCCTGTTGCTTGATGATGTTGAAACAGGGCTGATGTTGTTTGTTTGTTTCTGACGCTATTTTTATGCTCTTGTATCCTTGCCGATATTTTTCTGTTCGTTTGTCCTATGTATGTTTGGCCGCAGTCTGCACACGGTATGCTGTAGACGCCGTGGTTTTCTAATCCGATTTTATCTTTCGGGTTTCCAAGTATATTGGCTATTGTTTTCTGGGGTTTAAATATTGGTGTTATGTTATTTTTTCTCAAGACTCTTCCAATTTTATCTGTAATTCCTTTTACGTATGGAAGTACTGCTTTATGTGTGGATTCTTTGGCGTTGTTTTTTGATGTTTTTGTTGGATTTTCTTGTTTTTTGATGGCCTTTTTGATGTCGGTGTATGTATATCCATTTTGTCGTAAGGCGGTTGTGATCTGTTCGATTTCTTGTCCTCTTGTTTCTGGTTCTTTTAGTCGAAAAGATCGAGAAATTAATGAGTTCGCCAAATGAGATTTTGGCGAAACGTCTTGAAACAAACGGTGCTTCTCAGCGCCAACAAAACTTCCGAAATCGGATTGAACCCCGGAATCTTTCTCTGATTCATTCCACCATCCGAGAAAACATACGATATAACATATATATATATATATATATATATATATATATATATATATATATCAGACATTGCACTAAATGCTGACTTTCAATACAGTGCTATAGTCTATACATTCGGGGAAAATATGACTAATTATATTATCAGAACGTAACTATATAATTTAGTCGAAGTGTATGTACTTAGACCAGTAGAGCCAAGAAAACTTACATTTCTCCATGCTGTATTATTGTGGGATAGTTCGGTTTGATTAGCTGTATAATAAACAGGCATTGATGAATAACTCATAGGTTCATGTTTCATTTTTCTCCCTGAAAATGAAAATTTTCACTTTACAACAAATAAGTAAAAAAAAAGCATATTTGGCAGCTTTGACAATGACAAACAAATATTTTATTTCATATATATTTTAGATATAATTATTCTTAAGAATGGTTTCTCAATTATTATATGCTGAGTTTACGTGAAAGTTCAAAAACTTGTTAATCAATTTGTCTATTTTATTATTGAAATTAAACATAAACTTTAAAGAGTAACATTTTACTTGCTACATAATTTTACTGTTGTAAAAGTAGTTATACTATACTTTTGTGAGATTTATTCACTAACTAGAATTTCACTGATAAGTTGATCACTATTGCAGATTTGAGAAAAATATACCGCCAAGCAAAAAAAGAAAAAAATGATTATCATTATTATAATTGTGTTCAAATTATAAAGTTGAAGAATATTCACTACAATATATGATTTATGATAATACACTGTGAAGTAGTAGTTATTAGCTGACAGCAAGTAAAAGTTTACGCATAGAGATTTCTTCATTGGGATCTTTCGCTGAATTACTTTTCTTCATGTTTTCTCTTAAATGGCACAAGTTGTTTTTTAGAAATAAAGTGTTCCACTATTTATTTTTAACAGAGAAAAGAAATTTGACGAATGAACTACACCGATTATATGAAATATCAATGTTGGAACTCGTATATCTAGCTATGCCCAAAGGATAAGCTGTGTATAAAATATCAATATTGGTTTGAAAATTCTGTTTTCGATCATCGAACGAGATGCTTCCTACAACACACTATCCGCGCGTTTCCTCAACATAGTTCACCTCTTCGGGAGCTAATGATGAAACAGACTCAGTATCAACTTGATTTAATTATTTTTTACATTGGATCGAGGAGAAAAGATGGGGTAATTAATGAACATTTCAATGAAATCCATGAATATATGGAAGTTTCACTAATTCAGATAATCGAATAAAACTTTTCGGAACATTGTCTATAACTACTTCAGATAATAAGAGTAACTAAAATTAAATGCACGTTAAAAAAGCGCATGAGCAGCAGAGCTCCGTCACTAATTTCCCACAAATTTCTGTTCTTTTACATACAAATTCTTAACTCGCTAATTCAATTTGGAGGGGCTGCGGAGTTACGCAAACCACTAAAAAAACAGAAATCTCTACATAAAAATGGCGGCGATTGCCCTTACCTAACATCAACTTAATCCACTACAAATTTTCAATCCTCTAACTCAATTTGGATGGGGTTTCTGGGCACAAAAATTCTTCAACAGCTGATTTTTGAAACTCCATACGCCTTTCAAAAAACACTAAATGGCTGAATTTCGGATATATTGTTACTTTCCACGTATTTTGCCACCGGTTGGAAAAATTTCCGCTCATGCACCCCCCGCCACGGGTATTACTAATACGGGTATTAATAATAAACTTATGAGCGTTCAAAGGCGGAGGAAATTCGGGGAAAAAAATTTAAAAAATTATATCTCCTTAACCGTAAGTCTTAGGACACAGGGTCCAAAGAGAAAAGGTAGAAAATGGCCCCAACAATACCCCAAAAAATTTGGTGCTTCATGTGCCGAACACCATGTATACCGGGTGTCCGCGGAAGGTGGCTCGCCCCTATAACTTTTTGTTTTCGGAGATAATGAAATGAAATTTACAGGATCTGTTTAATGTATGAAACTGCGTTTTTTGACAAGTAACTCAACTTCATGCAACTTCCGGTTTCACCGGAAGTGACATAAACTTTCGATTTTTTAAATGGGACACCTGGTATATTTTCAGTTTTTTTGTCTCCATATGACATTTAGAATACAACCATGTATCATTTGCTACTTTTTGTAACCGTTGTTCAATTTTTTTTCGAAATAAGTTTTTATTGTAGAGGGCTATAGATGCGTTCAAATAAATAATTTCGGTCCTAAAATGGCCCTGTTTGCCGTCCAGGGACGTAGATTTGTGGGCGTGGCTTTGTTTCAGTTGTGTTGGTCACAGGCTACTCGATGATCTCAAATTTTATTTTAATCTCAATAAGATTCTTCATTTAAAGAAAGTTCTAAGGTAATGGGATTTTAGGTTTTTATCGAAAGTTTTCTTTCAACCTAATACCTAGAGTGCGGTATCAAATTGATCGTAATAAAATTATCTTTTTTTTAACCCGACGAGCCACCATGTTGCCATTTGAAAAAAAATAGTAATAAAAGTTTTAAAATTAAACTTCACATAGCTGGAACATTTTGATCGAAAACAGTGAAGTTGTATTTTAACATACATTTTAGGACCGAAATTAGTTATTTGAACGCATCCATAGCCCTCTAGAATGAAAATTTATTTCGAAAAAAAAAATAAAAAAAAGGTTACAAAATGTAACAAATGATACATGGTTGTATTCTTAATGTCATATGGAGACATAAAAACTGAAAATATACCCGATGTCTCATTTAAAAATCGAAAGTTTATGTCACTTCCGGTGAAACCGGAAGTTGCATGAAGTTGAGTTACTTGTCAAAAAATGCAGTTTTATGCATCAAACAGATCCTCTAAATTTTATTTCATTATCTCTGAAAACAAAAAAGTTATAGGGGCGAGCCACCTTCCGTGACACCCGGTATATATAGATATAGATATATATATATATATATATATATATATATATATATATATATATATATATATATATATATATATATATATATATATATATATATATATATATATATATATATATATATATATATCTCAAACCTCAAAAACGCCCTTAAAATCGTGGTCCAGAAGGTATAAAATAAAACATTATATATCACTCCCTCGCCTTACTGTTGACTTTCGATGCAGTACGATACGTGTAAAATATTAAAGAAATACAAAGATATTGTCCATCCTGATCATCAATGTCTATATATATATATATATATATATATATATATATATATATATATATATATATATATATATATATATATATATATATATATATATATATATATATATATGTGTGTGTGATAATTTTTTCTTGGAAATGTATATATATATATAGCTAAAATGGAGATTCTTTTTTCTTTGCTTTTTAATCTTTTATTCCTACTTCTAAGAAGGAAGTTTCTTCTATTCCTTTGGTTGGCTAGTTTTTTCATAAGGTTTCGGTTTGTGTTCTTTTTAGCTACGCCACATTCCCAAGAAAAATTCAAAAATTATCACATATATATTTCTGGCTTAAGAATAAAGATATTAATATATATATATATATATATATATATATATATATATATATATATATATATATATATATACATCAAAAAAAATTCGAAAACTACAAGGTTTAAACCGTATAAAAAACAATATTGTATTATTTTCGGGTAACATACGACTAAAAAGGGTAAACGAAATGCCGTAGAATAGTAATAAACGTTTGTATTTTTCTCACCTGAGTCATTTCTAAGTGAAGGTGTAGCTGCTCTAATTTTATTTCCAAAAACATCTTCTCCATTAATGCGCTTCTGTGCTCTGTAAAATAAATATCAATATTCAAGTAAATTAAAAAATAGATTAGATTATTTACTTTTTCATTTAAGTTTCAATATTTCACATTTCTACCTGTCAATTCAACATCTATATAGAATTATGGAATCATATGAAAACAAGTATACAGAAACTGACACTGATGCCGCAAAATTTGTTACATTATGTTTTCGCAAAGACGTCAAAAAAATGACTTTTTATCTGTGTCGTTACTTTCCAAAAAATTAGTAAATTTTGCTTAAGATAACAAAATTTTTGACGAAACATTCTCAAAATTTCAATAATTTTTTAATTTACGCCGTTTAATATTTTGTTTAGGTACACTTTATTATGTTTTCAGCGAAATTTTAGTTTACCCAAATTGAAAAGTTCCATATCAGTAAAATAGAATCACACAAATGCAGTTGAATAAGATTTGTTGCTTCTTCAAATTAAAATTATTCAAATTATCAGGATGCGATCGCTGCATGATTTCAAGAGCTTACATGAAATGAAAAGATGATTTCAATTTCAGAAAATATAGATAAAAACAATTGTTTGAATCGAAGTGAAGTTCACTTGATGGAAATTCATATAAAAAATAATAAACTTTGATTAAAACTTAATTTCCACTATATTCAAATTAAATGACAATTGAATCGACAACACAGTGTCTTCATCAGATTTAGTTACAAACTGCAAGTAAATGTGATCAAGACACTTTGTTGTTGAAACAATTGTCATTTAATTTGAATAAAGTGGAAATTAAGTTGTAATAAAAGTGTTCTTATTTCTTGAAAACAGCTGGTTGAAAATTTACTTTCTATTCAGCAAAAATACAGCGTGTGAAAGGAAAATAAGAACGCTGTATGATTTCCAGAGCTTCAGAAAATAAAAGCAAAAACTTAATTTTAACGTATTCGCTTGAAAAGTAGGTAAACAATACATTTTGGAAAAATTAAGTTTTGCAGCAAGGAAGTATTTTCCGGCATTATTCTTTATTTTCGAGAAACTTTCTTTATTTAAACCAAAAACTGACGAAATCATTTGACATCGGAAACAATTTAATTATAGACGGTTTCACGAGAACATAATGAACAGATGTGAATGTGATTTTAATAATTTGAACGAAATATTCGTGAATACATATTAATCTGGTGATATTAAGCTGAAATAAAATCATCATGAGACTAAATAATTATATTTTATTATATTTCGAAGAAAACAACGAAATATTACAACATGGCGGACACGGACATTTATGTTGTTAAAAGTAAATGAAAAATTATTAGCCCAATTCTGAAATATTTTCGATTTTAATAAATAAGCAAATAAACATGTAATGATTAAGGTTATTTACCTGAAATTTCGCTCGTAGGGCTTGTTGTAATGCGCCATATTCAATCAATATAAGGCGATCACGAAAAAAACAACTTTAAGAAACAAGTTGCCTGCCCACAGTTGAATCAACAACTGAAACATTCGTTTCTAGGTTTCAATGATGGTCATTTTTTTTGTACAACTTCCAGAATGTGATAAAAAAGAGACACATATGTATTCATTACAATACTAAATATCTACTCGCTTCGAATCACAATAATATTAACTCGTACTATACCTCCGACGAAATTACGATTATAGTAAAACTTTTGAAGTAAATTACAATTTTTTTGAAAAAAATTCTTGGTAAGCTTAATCTGAACTGGGCCGGATTGAGAATAAAATGTGGAATGCTCATTTGAGCAAACATTTACTCTGCGATAAAAACAGCAACGTACAAAATTGCCAAGAATATTTTTTGGTGAAAAAATTGCATGAGTTTTTCCTTCACTTCAATATGTTTATAATTGCGCTGTGAATTGAATATAAAGTTCAAAATCACTTTGTGATTTTCCAGAGTTAAATTTTTTTCAAACAATCACCAAAGTTAGGTTTTCTTTTCTTGAATCTCAGCGATTCTCAATCCGTGGGGCGCCGTAGGGGCACGAGCATATCCAATCCAGTGTTCCCAAATGTAATTTCCGTATTTTTGGTAATTTGTGAGGTTTAACACTAATGTCGTATTGAAGGTTTAGAGCCGAAAAACTCAAAATACATTATTATTGTATATATTTTATTGTTTGCGGGGGATGCGTTGAAAGTAATGATTGAAAATTGGGCCACAAATCTTGAACGGTTGAGAAACGTTGTGAAGTTAACTGGAAGATATATTAAAGAAATTATATCGAAATATTAGAAATCATAACGGCCTTCAATAATCTGACATATCGAAGTTGTAGGTCTGAGAATCGGCCAACATCTATTTTTCATCCCCCTTAATTCTTTTTTATTTTTCAGACAAAATTTTCTGTTCAATTTTTTTATGATACAGCATTCAAAAATACATACAACCCTGAATTTTCACCCCTCTACAATCAACCCCTATTTTTTATTTGTTAAACTCCTCCGAAATGGCGCGACCGATTCTCATGAAATGTTGTGTGCATATTGGTTAGGTCTGAGAATCGGACAAAATATATTTTTCATCCCCCTAAATGTTGAAAGTGGTCCACCCCTTAATATTTCTTTTATTTTTCAGACAAAATTTTCTGTTCTATTTTTTTATGATACAGCATTCAAAAATGCATACAACCCTAAATTTTCACCCCTTTACGATCAACCCGTATTTTTTATTTGTTAATTATAAACTTCAATTTTTTTTGCAAGATTTTTATTTTTATTTTGTCATGACTTAGAATAAAAAATTACATATTACTCTAAATTTTTTACCCTTCTACGATCAATCCCTATTTTTCAATCGTGATTTGAATTTTTTTTAATTTTATCCGCAATAGGGCTGCAAGATGGCAATCGAAAATAACAATAGTCGTTCTGAGAATAGGTCGTATGTTTCATACCTATAAGTGATTAGGGTGGTCCACGCCAAACAACCCATATTTTTTCAATAGCCATTTCAATAATTTAAACAACGTTTGCCGGGTCAGATAGATTCAAAGATAGACATAATGATATATAGATAGTTAGATAGATAGAAAGATAGATAAAAATAAATTATATGGCAGAAAAACGTTTGCCGGGTCAGTTACTATATATATATATATATATATATATATATATATATATATATATATATATATATATATATATATATATATATATATATATATATATATATATATATATATATATATATATATATATATATATATATTTTTATTTTTATATATATTAAATTGTTATATATATATATATATATATATATATATATATATATATATAAAATATTAATTTCCATAGTTCCTTTATTCTCCAAAGTACTATGAAAATGATAAAGCAGATAAATTAGTATGATATATTGATAAAAATAGTTACTTTTGTGAAGGACAATATAGATTTAGAAAAAACGTAGCTTTTGATGTTAAGAATACTCATGCAATTACATAGCACATTTTTTTGCGATTTATCAAAAGCTTTCGACTGTATGTTCCACCATATATGTACGGAAAAACTTGAATACTATGTTGTTATTCGGGTAGCCCTCCCATTTTGCACATCTTATCTAGTAGGCAGAACGCAAGTGGTGAGTTGCGGACCGCAGAGTAATTCCATGCTTGATGTAACTCAAGGTATTCCACAGACTTTATCATTTATATGAATGATATACCTCAAAACTTGGTATTCCATACAGTGATGTATGCTAACTAGCTTTGCCATGAATTACAAGGATGGGAAAAATTTGGAATTGGGATGCCAACAAGCCAGGAAAACGGCCGGAATATTTTTCAGGACGAATGAGTTCTTGCTCAAAAACAATGATTTTCACAACACCCCGGATGCTACCTTCAAGTAAAGTAAAATTTTAGGGACTTTTTCTAGATAACCGGCTCACATGGAGAGATTATTGTCACGGTTCTTCTGGATCTAATTATTGAATGTCATTAATTACTTGTTGATAAAGGTCTTGTTAACTTTGTTTAGTTGACATGTACACTTCATATGAATAGTCACTTCCTTCTATTTCAATTATTTTCAAGCTCACAAGCCGAAACAATGTTTATAGAAAAAAACTTTCATTTCGGAAACCTAACTATTTAGCTAGAGGAACATGACACATCATTTGAAAGGAATTGTAACTGTCTTTTAGAATATTTGATAAATGCTATTTGAAAAAACTCACTTTACATAATTTTTGTGTTTACCGGTACAATTGCGATTTTTGAACTACCCGGTACAACGCCGAAAAACTTATTTTACACACTACTAATACTGAAAACATGAGTAAACTACTACTGAAATTTCATCTTTCTTCATAGCTATGTTTAGAAGGAAAATAAAGAATTTAATTAATTTCTCGAAAACCGCTGAAGATAGGTATAGGTAAGTATGCTACAAAAATATTTGGAAAGCAAGATGGAATTTTTCTCATTGATGGAGTAGAACCATTTACCCAAGTGAACTAATTTTCATAATGATTCTATCAATCTTATCTTCCTGTACATATGTATATATATATATATATATATATATATATATATATATATATATATATATATATATATATATACATATATATACATATAAATAATATATATATATATATATATATATATATATATATATATATATATATATATATATATATATATATATATATATATATATATATATATGTATATATATATATATATATATATATATATATATATATATATATGTATATGCATATATATATATATATATATATATATATTCTCGTGTCACGGAGTTAGAAGTTAAACTCCTCCGAAATGGCTCGACCGATTCTCATGACATTTTGTGAGCATATCGGCCAACATCTATTTTTCATCCCCCTAAATGCATAAGGGGCCCACACCTTTTTATTTTTCAGAAAAAATTTTCTGTTCTATTTTTTCATGATACAGCATTCAAAAATACATACAACCCTAAATTTTCACCGTTCTACGATCAACCCCTATTTTTTACTTGTTAAATTCCTCCGAAATGGTTCGACCGAATCTCATGAAATTTTGTATGCATATCGGGTAGATCTGAGAATCGGCCAACATCTATTTTTCATCCGCCTTAATTTTTTGATGTTTCAGACACAATTTTCTGTTTTATTTTTTTATGATACAGCATTCAAAAATACATCAAACCCTAAATTTTCATCCCTATACGATCAACCCCTGCTTTTTATTTGTTAATTATAAACTTCAATTTTTTTGGTAAGATTTTTATTTTCATTTTGTCATGACTAAGAATAAAACAAATCATATAACTCTAAATTTTTTACCCTTCTACGTAAACCCTTATTTTTCCTACGCGATTTTCATTTTTTTAAATTTTATCCACAGATCCGCAATAGGTTGGCAATCGAAAATAATAATAGTCGGTCTGAGAATAGGTCGTAATATATTTTTCATACCCCTAAGTGATTAGGGTGGTTCACCCCAAACTTTTTTATAAATTTTTTGTACAAAATTATGTTGTTGCATTAAAAAATACATACAACTTTAAATTTTCACCCTTCTTTCAACAACCCATATTTTTTAATAGCCATTTTAATAATTTCAACAACGTTTGCTGGGTCTGATAGATTGATAGATAGAGATACATCGGCAGATAGATGAATAGATAGATAAAAATAATTTATATGGCAGAACAACGTTTGCCGGGCCAGATAGATTGATAGATAGATAGAAAGATAGAATGATAGATAGATAGAAAGAAAACTATCTAGATAGATAGATAGAAAGATAGATAACTATAATTTAATATAGTCATATGCCATAAAAATAATTTATATGGCAGAACAACGTTTGCCATATAAATTATTATTATATATATATATATATATATATATATATATATATATATTTATATATGTATATACCTATGTATATATATGTATATATATATATATATATATATATATATATATATATATATATATATATATATATATATAACAATGTGATATTAGGTTTTGGTTGAGTCGGCTAAATATTTTACCCGACGGTTGTCTCCTCTCTGGATATCGCTTATAATACATTCGCAATGATAAAGCTATATTTTTCTATAAGACACTCGAACATATCATACTTTTCGAAATATTGAAACATTTTAATTAATTTTTGCTCGAAAATGACAACAGTAAGTAAATCTTTGCTACCATACCAATGTTTGTAGGTTGATATACCCAAAGATTTTTTGTTTTTGTCGAAGCTCACTCTTATAAACCTTAGTTTTAAAAGCAGTTTTGCTGGCATGCCTTACTAGATTTTTTTAAAAGATTTTTTTTTGTGTTACACACAATGACAAAGTTGCAGACAACTATGGTAATTTTCAAAAACGTGAAATTAAAAAAAAAACTAATAATCAAATCCTTGAGTGATACATCATTTTGAAGAAAATTTTATATAGAGTTTGAGAAAAATGAAATATGGCATGTTCCTTAAGAAAAATATCAAGTTTTCGTTATATCTCAGAAACTAAATGTAATTTGACATCTTTGTTTTCAGAGGTGGATTGGTCTTTAACAAAAACTACAAACTATGTCTCTTCAAAAAATTGAAAGTTTTGATTGAAAAGATATAGCGACTTTTTAAAAATGCAAACTTTTGAAAATACCCCTTCTTTAGCTCGAAAACGACTTACCGTATCAAAAAGCGGTTTTCATATCTAAACTTGTCTCGAAAATCGAGCCCAGGACATGTCTATTCGTCTTTCGCTATATATGCTAGAAGTACCCTATATCCCCAAATCCCATCTAAATTGGCCCACCGTGTAGATCATTTTAAAGGTATTTCGCATTTTAACTCATTAGATGTTCAACTTGCAGTTCATTTACTTCCAAACAGTAATCAAATCTTTTTTCCACATATTCCGGAAGATTTTATCAACATTTCATGTGTTATTTCACCATATGCTACCATTATTCAGTGGCGAATATCTTATGAAGAGATAGGTTCCATTTTATAAATATCACTTTTCAAATTACCCCACGAGAAGAAGTCCAATAGTGTTAAATCTATCGATCTTGGAGGTCATTCAATAAAGCCCCTCCTACCAATCTAGTGTTCGGGGCAATATTGATTCAATATCTCACATACAGTCTTAGAGAGGTGGAGCGTCATCCTGTTGAAAAAATTCATCATACCCTTGAATATGATCATCGTTTTCAAAATTTTCCAAATAACGAGGGTAGAAGAGTTTTTGAAGCAAGATTCACCTGTAAAAGTATCAGGTGAAATGAATGGACCAATAATATTATTTCCCAAAATCCCAGCCCAGGAATTCACCAACTATTGCCGTTTGGAAGTAAATGGCTTGAAATTTTAACATTGAATTAAATAAGATATGTTTGAAAACTTTTTTTCGATTCATTTTACCGACAGTTCCAACAGGTTTTCTACATTCATTCGCGCAGAATAAAAATAAATGATATGCCACTTGACCCCCCTTGCCTTCAGAGATTCTTGATGGGGTGTTTAGGCGAATTACCCTACATCCATTAATTTACGATCAAAAATTTTCCCTCAAAAGCTAAATCAACCTGTCGCCGGCTTTTCCAGAAAATCTGATTTAATATGTACATCTGTCATTAGATGTTATAACTTTTTCCGTAATTATATTCCAAATGATGAAACTCAATATCGAGAATATAATAATAATAATAAACCATCGCTAATTGTATTTTATATGAATAAAACATATTAACGAATGAACTTACCTAATTGCAAAGTCCAAACTGGTGAACCTGATGGTAGCCCTACCATTTGGATAAATATCTTGTACTCTGCCGCCACAATTATCAGTTAATATTTTGAGTCGTGTTTTAATTTTTCCAAAATTAGAATTCAAAGGTAAATTGGTTATTTCTAAAATAGCAACTTCCTCCACCTAAATTAATTGAAAGGTTATTATATGAAATACATTTAACAATATACCTATATTTCTTTTTTGGAAGAAACTTTTTAGATTTTCTAATTATGCATTAAATACAGCAGATATACATATTTTTTCTCTATATATTTATAGATAATAGATATATATATATATATATATATATATATATATATATATATATATAATAATAATAATAATAAATTTAATAATAATAAGTTTATTAATTTCAAATATCATTTTACACAATCACAGATAAGTATAAAAGTAAAATTGAAACATGTCACAGATAAACATTAATCAAACAACACAGCAGGCAAGGAATTCCTCCACAGTATAAGGTTCACATTGTAATATGAAGTCATGAATCCTTCTCTTGAAAACATTATGGTCCAAGATAGTACGAAAACGCAATGGCAGGCGGCAGTATATTTTTATAGCCATATATTCAGTACTCTTCTCGCGAAGTGCTGTCGAGTGAGCCGGGAAGAGATAAGGAAAAATTCTTCTGGTTTTATTGACATTTTTGAAACTTGAGAAATAATTTTCATGCTTGTGGAAAAAAATCAGTAATTTATATATATATATAAACCATATAACGTTAAAATGTTGAAATTTTTGAAAGAGCCACGACATGATTGTCTGAACCCAAGCTTCAAGATCGTTCTTATTACACCCTTCTGACACACAAAAATACTTTCTGCGAGGGACGAGTTGCCCCAAAAAATTATACCATAGGACAGCAAGGATTGATAAAAAGAAAAATACAACGTATTGAGAACCTTGAAAGTGACTTGATTCCTAAGCATATACAACATGTACGATACACTATTCAGCTTTTTTTTCAGGGTATTTATGTGAATATCCCATCTAAGATACCTATCCAAGCACACACCTAAAAACCTCACCGTCTCACTTACACTTATCTCGTGATCACAGTCACCTATCATAAGCATGCTTGAAACTGACCTTGGTGTGCTAAAAACAACACACTCGGTTTTTTGAAAATTTACAATTAGACCTCTTTCCCGACACCACCCATTAACTCCGCTCAGGACCACTGAAGATGCATCCAAAGCTGAAGGAATATTTGAAGCCGTTACAAGAAAAGTAGTATCATCAGCATACATAACAGGTCTGCATATCTCTTCCGGAAGTGCACTGGATAATGAATTAATATAGATGACAAAAAGTAATGGGCCCAGGATACTGCCTTGCGGGACTCCACTATTCAGAATTTTATCCTCGGAAAAATAAGACCTGTTGCCCACCTGAATATGCACTCTTTGTTTTCTATCGGAAAGATAACTACTTATTAGCTTTAGTTGATTGTCTCTAATTCCATACATTTCAAGCCACTTCAACAACACCCCATGTTGAACGAAATCGAAGGCTTTAGAAAGGTCGAAAAAAAGTCCAACAGGTACTTCTCCTCTTTCCAGAGCAGCAATCACATCAGTGGTCAATTTATAGATTGCCGTTTCTGTGCTTCTGTTTTTAACAAAGCCATGTTGATTATCAGAGATAACTTTGAACTTTCTGAAGAAGTGGATCATTCTATTTGCTAGAATTTTCTCATATATCTTTGAAAACGTTGTCAACAGGCTTATTGGTCGGTAATTATTTATATCTTCTTTATCTCCTTTCTTATTAAAGGCCTCACCAGAGCAATTTTCAAAAGCTCAGGAAAGATTCCTTCCGCAAATGAACAATAGATCAAGTGAGCAAGAGGACGGGCGATGAGCCCAATAGAAGCCTTAATTATTTTAATAGGAATCTCGTCATACCCGCAGGAATTTTTATTTTTCAGAGATTTTACTACCGCAATGATTTCTTGTTCAGTAATACTAAAGATGAAGAAGGATTTTTCCAAACTGAGTGTACCAGGAGCTAGTGCAGCAGTCCCTGACGCCTTTACACCTATTGAAGAAGCAACCCCAGCAAAGAAGTTGTTATACTCATTAGCTATTATCTCAGGATCACCGGTCTTCAAAGGTGCTCCATATAACCTGCGGTTCCTACCCGTCAGTGAATTAATGGCCCGCCATGCAGCTTTTGATTTATTATCAGCTGCTAGGATACTGTCACTGAACATTTTTGTTTTAGCTTCAGAAACTGCTAAATCGTATTGCCTCTTCATTTTTCTGTACTCATTCTCAAACTCGGCGTTGCATGATGCCATCACAAGCAGTATATCAAGCTTGTTCTTTATTGCTTGAAGTTCTGGTGTCAGCCTAAAGCTTTGCTTGAAATTTCTCTTTCTACACTCTGCTTTGGGAAAACATTCATCGAAAATACTCTTATACATATCAAAAAAATTATCCCAGGCTTGATTAGGATCACAAGGCACAGAATAAATGTCGGTCCAATCGACACTTCCAAGCTTCGAGAGAAATTTGGTCATAGAACTGTCATTAAATTTACGTTTAAAACATTTTTCGTTTATATGCCATGAGTTTATCTTTAGATTAGTTCTAAATCTAAGAGCTGAATGATCGGATATATGATACTCCATGACAACCACTGTTCCATCAATATTGGTAAGCACATTATCCAAGCAGGCACCCGAGGCAGGACGAGTAGGCTCTTTGTTTGTGACACTCACATTATACTGTTCCATGAGTGAAAGGAAATCTTGTGCCGCTCTGTCCATCGTGAGAATATTTATGTTGAAATCTCCCGTAATAATGAAGTAGGCTCTTTCATTCAACAGCACTTCCAAAATTCGCCTTAGCCTTTCAAGAAAAAGATTCACATTGCCTTGGGGTAGAGAGTTAGTTATATATACATATATACATATATATATATATATATATATATATATATATATATATATATATATATATATATATATATATATATATATATATATATATATATATATATATATATATATATATATATATATATATATATATATATATATATATATATATATATATATATATATATATATATATATATATATATATATATATATATATATATATATATATATATATATATATATATATATATATATATATATACCTATATATATTGAGTAAGGGTCTTGAAATTTGGTTTACGTGGATTGGGCAAAATCCGTTGGGATTGTCCTAAACCGCCGCTACTTTTATGTAGATTGCATATTTTTTCGTGGTTATTGAGGTTTTGCGATCTTCCAGATTGAGTTATAAGGTTGAAATTTTGCACGGGGACTGACGTTAGGAAAGTGTCTCGGAGTTAATTATTTTCCTTAATAGAGCAATTTGCATTGTAGAGATGTCATGTTTTTTCGAGAGCTTCAAGGTTTTGCTCACCTCCACAACCCTTCTTAATTGACTTATATTAGATGAATAATAATTTTTATGTAAAAAAGAACAAAAATAATGGGAAAATACGACCTTAGGGACGGAGCTCTGAGGCGTTCGTGTTATTTTTTTTGTAACATTGTTTCAAATGTGCGAACAATATTCCAAAGCGACTGTCCATATTAATGGTTTACAGATTATATAGTAAAAGTAGCTTTACTGACATGTAAACGTTCTGGATTTTAATAAATAACTGACCTTTTGAAATGAAGATTTCATAATCTCTGATACATAAGCATTAAGTAAAATTGAATTTTATTATAGAATATTTTCATTAGTTTAGGATATGCAGAACTAATTGATTGACCATTTAGACTGTTAGAGCACTGGTGTACGATTTTGCTGGGATATAAGGTGGATAATTTTTCACTCACACTGAAGTTAACAAAATTTTGGCAGCCTCAGTGCAGTATTTCTTGCAATTATCTTTCACAGCAATATAAAATATAAATGAAACGTATTAACAAAATAAAATATGAAATGAGATGTATGAATCACTACTCAGGTTCAACAAATTTTAAATCTGTATTATGGCATTATTTATTCAAGATATATAAACTTGGTACTGGAGCAACAAAAGCCAGACAAAAGTAGAGCTAAATTATAAGTTGAAATAAGTGAAAATAATTATCCATATTCAAATATCGTTTGTGAACTTATAATCAACAATTCTGCCAACAATATTCTGTTAATTGATTCACCACTCTCGAAACCAAAATTTTTCAATTTATAATTAAAACCATCAACTACAAAAAGATAACTATATGGGTTCAATTTTCTATTCTTGAATGAATTATAAAAGCTTTAATCTCCCTGGGTTATAAATAAATCAGTTTATCATCTTAGAAATGAACTTGATATGAATAATTAGATAGGAAAAGAAGATATATTTGGTATTATTGACGACAGTATAATGATAAAGGTAAAATGAAAACCCTATTTCTATTAGAAACAATGAATTGTTAAAATACCTTATAAAATTTAGAATACACGTACCATCTCCTTTCTGTATCTAGGTAGATCTTCCAGAAGCTCTGGATAGAGAAAGTGGTCATTGGCACACAAAATTAAAGCATCAGCTGCATTTGTATTATGAACTAATATCACCCGAACTTTCTTTCTATATCTCAAATCAGATAAATCTGATGCGAAGTTTACATCACCTGAAATTAAAACTATAGCACAAGGAGGACGATAGACTTCCGCAAATCGTCTTAATGACTGTCTCAATTTCTCATCTGCCGCATTCTTTGAAATAGCAGATACATGTATCAAACTGACCTGAA
The DNA here is from genome assembly GCA_030704885.1 of Cynegetis impunctata. NCBI lineage: Eukaryota > Metazoa > Arthropoda > Insecta > Coleoptera > Coccinellidae > Cynegetis > Cynegetis impunctata. The sequence goes on along the minus strand of JARQZK010001466.1, from coordinate 785,005 downwards.
ATACATTTCATAATATTTATAACATGAAGTATACAGCAATTGATTTTTTATTAAATGTTACATATGAAAATTCAATTGAAATGATGGATACTCATGATCAACGTCAGGTCCCAGATTACATTCAAATAGTTTTTGAAGTATATATTAAGGACATTACCCCAACACAAATATATTAAATAAGTATCAAGACAGCAGTTTTATAAAAATATAAAAAGTAAGCCATTTAAGGTTCTAATATATGATGAACACTATGTTAACCTATTACCTGAGTTATGAGTAGAGCCTCTAGTAGAGCCAAATATTTATATTCAGTTTGTACAGTTATACAGATGATCGTATATACAGATTTATCAAGGTTTCTTTAATGATATAAGTAATATTTGTAGTTGCATTGATATCATAATATTATGTGTGCTGCATTTCATAAACATGTACAGCGAGGGGTTGACTGCGGTGCAATTTTGGAGTACCACGTCCAGGAATTTTATGCAATTTTTTGCACTTTTCTGCAATTTTTCGCAATTTTCTGCAATTTTCTGCAATTTTTTTCAATCTTATGTAATTTTTTGTAATTTCAAGCAATTTTCTGCAATTTTATGCAATTTTCTGGAATTTTTTGGAATTTTATGAAAATTTTTCGGAATTTTATTATCAATTTGTGGACTTTTCTGGAATTTTTGAATTTATTTCATAATATTTCGAAAACTTCCATAATATTCATGATATTATATTCTATATAGTTCGCTATCGCGTACAAAATGAATGGTAGGGAACATTGGACTGTAGCTCAAACTTCAAACCTCTCGGGGAATACCCTAACTAGGAAACGGATACAAGTACAAGAGAAAAAAAGTGTTCTTTAAGAATGTTTCTAAAAAAGCACCAATTTAAACTCATCCTATTCTCAACCTTTTGTGATAAAATCCCTAGAAAATTATTACGCTGTTTACTACTCAGATGGTATATAGGAAGAGTTAACAGTTGAGGAAAATTTCATTTTCTTTGGTCCTATGGTCCATAAGGGCACTGTAAGACCGTATTCGCATAAATACTCGTACATTATTTAAACAACTTCAAAAAAAATTCAATAACTTTTACATAAGTATATATGCTATTGTTTATTTGAACAATTTAACTATATAAGTATATAATTTTTCGTTTCATTATTAAATTTGTAAATTTTTTGTAATTTCTCTATGAATTACCTGAAATTTTTTGCAATTTTTTTACAATATTTTGCAACTTTTTTTCAAATTTTTCGTTTCATTATTTGAAATTTTTTGAATTTTTGCAATTTTTCGCAATTTTCTGCAGTTTTTTGCAATTTTATACAATTTTTTGAAATTTAGTATTTTAGTGTACATGATTTCCTAGCGCGGTTAACCCCTCGATGTACAGACTCATTGAAGCTTACTTCATTGTAGCTCAATCAATCAAAACATTAATCAAAATTACAGTTTATATAATTGTTTATGTTCTTGGGATGATAATCTGATAAAACTAAACTCTGTCGATAGTATACATCTGATATTTGTTCAGTAGAGCGCCGATAATTTGGATAACAAAAATCAGGACCATTGATACTGGAGTTCAAAAATCAACAAGATTTTTTTTAAAGAACTGTAACAATATCTTTATATCATTTATTTTGTAAATTCACATTTTAATTACATATGACCGACCATGTGTTTGCCACTTAAGTTTCTGTATGTAATTATATGAAAATATGTACAAATATATACATAAAGGTTTTATTTATTTGCTTCAATTATTTAACCCCAAAGGTGAATTCTTAATGAGTTTAACACGTTTCCTTTATGTGTATCCATCTAATGGCTTTATTTTGGTTTATTCTAAAAATCTGGAAAAGTTTGATAATCTGAACAGGGTCCAGTCACAATCAATACACAAACCTTACACTTGAAAAACACCCATAATTGAAATACAATTGTAATACCTCTTTTTCAATAACATATATAACTCGATTACTTAAACCTAGCATTCAGAAATTAGTCTGACCTTAAAAAATTAATTCAAGGTTTTTTAACCCTGAAAAAATATCCCAATGATTTATATCAGCCTATGAAAATAAGGAATCTCATCTTGATAAAAGTGATTTTCAAAATAAAATGGGTCAGGTGTGCACTATTTTCAACTGAAAATGTAAGAATTGAAAACTTATAAGCATTGAGATCACAAAAATTTATTAAATTCAAATAAGAATATTTTCACAGTTTGGAATAACAGAACTACAAGGCTGTATACAGATTTGTAACATTTATTACATACACACTGAAAATGTATGTATTATACTCACTTGAGAATCATGGAGCTCTTGAATAACAAGGGGATGTTCCTTCTTCACATCACAAACCACTATAAACTCAGCCTCCCGATAATTCTGAAGGAAAAATGTTCTAAGTCTTTGTACTATTGCTGAGGCGCTCTTAAATTTTGGTACTTGGCAGTTTTCGATATCCCAGAAGATACCAATGGGGGGCAATTTCTTTTTTCTGCTTCTTTTTGCAGATGTAAGAAATCCATCGCTATTTGAACTATCAGACCAGGAAGATATGTGGGAAATATCTGCACTTTTAGTCAATCTGGGTGGTGGAGGAAATTTAAATTTATTTTTGTCTTCGAAATCGCTATTCGAATCCATTGTCGATGAAGAATCATGAAAATCATCACTATTTTCACTACTACTAGAACTCATTCTTGCTCACATTGTGATTTATATAAATTTTAAACACTAACAGAGGAATGAAAACTGTTACCTATTTATTTAAAATAAATTAATATATTTTCCATTTCAAGGTATTTGAATTTTAACAATGGTAAGTCAAACAAAACAGCGTTAGAACTATGTTAGTAACATATAACAGCTGTTACAACTGTTAGCAGCTGAGCTATGTGTTTGTAACTAACTTCATAATACAGTGTACAGTGTACACTTCATTATATTACGCACAGTGAGTGCAGATATAAGGAGAAATTAAGGTACTAAAAGTAGTACTCTAGGAGAAATATATCCTTTCGCTTGTACGCGAAGTGTAGATCTTTCCTACACATCATGTTATTTAAACTATATAAAAGGCTCTTGCACCTTGCACCGTTTTATTATAAAACGTCGTTTAACTAAACTTGGTTTAATTTTTAAACTTCGTTTATTTTTCTGGTCGTTGCACCAAAGAATTATAACCGACCCATTGCTAAACTGCGTTTTTGTATTGATTTGGAGGAAACAGCGATGTACATGAAGTAAAAAGAAGAAAAAGAATTTATTTTTCTACTTTTCTAACCTAGTTTTAATAATAAAGAAGTTGTTTTTTTTGTGATTTGTATATTTGTATTAAATATGCATAAAATGGAAGATAATAATAAAAGGAAAAAGGGACCACACTGATACTTTCCAGATACATCCAGGAAACCTTGGATGTATGAACTTCAAAAAATTGAGTAATACTATGCAAATGTCCACTTTAGGTATACAATTTCAATGCTAATAGGCTCTTGCACCGTTTTATTATAAAACGTCGTTTAACTAAACTTGGTTTAATTTTTAAACTACGTTTATTTTTCTGGTCGTTGCACCAAGGAATTATAACCGACCCCTACTGCGTTTTTGTAGTATTTTGGATGAAACAGCGATGTACATGAAGTAAAAAGAAGAAACAGAATTTATTTTTCTTGTTTTCTAACCTAGTTTTAATAGTAACTTAAGTTGTTTTTTTCTGATTTGTATTAAATATGCATAAAATGGAAGTTAATAATGAAAGGAAAAAGGGACCGCACTGATACTTTCCAGATAGAGCGGTAAACTGTGGATGTATGAACTCCAACAAGCAGAGCAATACTACAATGCTATAAGTAGCTGATCCATAGGGGACAAGCTGTCATTCCTACAAAGTTAATAGGTTTAATGGGCACTCTACCTGTGATATCATATAATTAAATTTTTTTGTGTGTGTATTTTTAAATATGGAGAGTAAATTTGCATTTATGAGTGAAATGAGTGAATTGTTCATTAGTATACATAAACTATAAATCCACGCCTTCCGTTCTGCTGGCCATATTTTTTACCACCTAGACAGAATAACTGGCAGAATACCTATAAGATGATTATTGTTGATTGAACAAAAAAATCTATAACAATAATACAATATAATCGGATACCAACACTTTTGCATAGTTTGACGATTGCCAAGCATACATTTTTTGAAATAAATGTGTCTACTGTTACAGGCTACCATATTCCAGGAATTCTAGAACGTCCAAGTTGTCGTTATAGATATCAAACTCCATAAAACATTTGAAACAAAAATTCGAGTTTCCGCCAGCAAAAATTAAATTTTTAATGAAAAAATAAACCGTTTCTTCTACAAATAACCTCAAAATTTACTTGAACTTCAAATTAAACGCCGAAAATTGGGCGTTTAATTTATGCGGAGTTTAGGGCGTCTTAAACGCCGTTTATATTTTGGTGCAAGCGAAAATGTGAAATTAAACTTGGTTCACCATTAAACTTAGTTTAATAATATACGATGCAAGAGCCTAATAGGAGTATTCGTTTGTAGTGAAATAAATTCAGATTTTAAATTAGATTAATAAGAACAATAATATTTTATTTGTTTTGTGTTTATTAAGTTTACATTTAAACCTAATAATAAATATTAAAATGACTATAAAAACTTTGATTCACATAATAAATAACGAATTATTCAAGATCACTGCAGATTGTAGATAAGAAGCTTTAAAAACCGATTCATAAGAATGTTATTAAGAATACACCACAGTAAAAATAACACGAATTTACAACCTAATGGTTGCTAATTAAAGCGATTTTATTGCTGCAGATATAACAAAACAAGTGTAGACTAGGTATAATGGAGAAACCTTAATCACCAATCGCTCCAGTCTTTAGTACGAACAGAAAACTTCTTATATGTGAAAATAATATTGTTAATTTGTTATTGAAAATTAATAAATGCACATTTGTACAAGCAGAAACAAACAAAAATCCATTAAAAACCAAGATTACTTAAATATAACACATATTCAATCCGGACATATGTCCACATGTAATATTTGTGAATGCTTAATAGGCTCTTGCACCGTATATTATTAAACTAGTTTAATGATAAACCGACTTTAATTTGACTTAAACCCCGCATAAACCAAGTTTAGTTAAACGACGTTTTATAATAAAACGGTGCAAGAGCCCCTTATATAATACTAATGTGTGAAATGTACAATTACTAATTTAGATATACTTGTATATAGTGTTTAATATATTATGAGGATAATTAAATTCGTCATTGGATATTAAGGAAAAAATATTTTGAAACGGCAAACATAATTTAAAATATTTGTATACAAAAACAAATATGTATTTATTTTATGCACATCAAAGTGTGCTAATACAACTGCGTGATTCGCAAACACTACTTTCTATTTCTTATTGATCGCTTTATTCTGCTCCGATCTGATCTCATCTGCTCTGGACTCTAGCAATCTCCTCTACGAAGTTGAATTTTGGAACCCAAATCTCGTTGTACTCACGGGAACCGGTATTATTGTATTTGGGCTAAATTTGCGAAAATATTGCCATTAATTTTTTTTTAATAAGGTGAGTAAACTTTAGCGTTGTTGATATTACAGCAAAAGTTTTACAAATTGTCACAATTTCATTGTAAGCTTTGTTATCTATTATCAAATAGGTATGTTAAAAAACGAAACACCTTAGTGACATACATATATTTATATTACATATATATACCTATAGGAGTACATATAGTATTATGATTTAGGATTCTTGATGTTATATGGGGAAATCGACTAAATTAACAAATATATATAGTTCTCTTAATTTAATTTTTTTCCTTGAAAGGTTGTAACCTAACTTTTGAACTACTATTTTTAGACTGCCTAAATCTGAGTCATCTTTTTTACCATTCAAGCTTTATTTGGAAAAAAAAAGACTGAATCATGTCTGGAGAAGAAGTGACTACGCCTAATGAACATGATCATGAACAAGAGAGTAATTATAAGCCTCCTCCAGAAAAAACTATTGATGAAATTTTAAAAGCCGATGAAGAAGATGAAAGTTTAAGAAAATACAAGGAAGCATTGCTGGGCGACGCCCAGACTGGTACAATTGTAGTTGGTTAGTACATTTTCCTACTTTTGTTGCTATTGCACAATTTTTGTATCAATAATACTGATTTTGAAAAATGTGGGCGTGTTCACTACATAAATGAGATATCTTTGGAAATTGAGCTCATCAAATTGAAACAAAAGTTAATGTAACAGTGCAAGTATATGGGGTACCGTATATGGAATTTCTTGCTGTGTTTTTATTGTTTTCTTGAATTGCTCTTTTTTTCCTTGATGCAATATTATATCTTGCTTTGAAAATTTATCTTATTTGTATTCATTATAGTGTTTCATAATTCTAACTAATATGTTGCTCATATTAGTTCATTCTAGTAGAAAATTAATTGTTGAAATTATTAATTTATTAGCATATTGCCTACTGTCCTATTAACTTCAAACAAGTATGTTTCAGAGCCAGACAATCCTAGAAAGGTAATTGTGAAGAAATTGGTATTAGTTGTGGCTGATCGACCTGAAATTTCACTTGACCTTACTGGTGACCTTTCCAAACTGAAGAAAGAAACTTTCATTATCAAAGAGGGTGTTTCTTATAAAATACGCATAGAGTTTATTGTTCAGAGGGAAATTGTACATGGTTTAAAATACGTACAGAAGACCAGTAAATTAGGAATTCCTGGTGCGTTTATCTATTGACTGTCATTAGTTTGAATTATAAGAATTTATTATAACCATTTCCAGTTGACAAAATGACGCACATGGTGGGTTCCTATGCTCCTAAGACAGAAATTCAATCCTATACTACACCTTCTGAAGAAGCTCCTTCTGGAATGATAACTAGAGGGAGCTACACCGTTCACTCTTTATTCACAGATGATGATAAGAATGAACATCTCAAATGGGAATGGACATTTGAGATAAAAAAAGATTGGAAGGATTAAATGTTTGATAGCCTTATTTTCATCCCCAAAAGGTTAGCACTAATTTTATTTCAACAGCAGAGTAATGGTAAATTAAAAAAATTGGGATTCATTCTTTCACTGAATTTTAATGATTAATGTTTGGGGGTACTATTTTATTAACTAAGAAGTGAAACATATGGTATGGTTTAGATCAAATCATGTTGATAACTACCACCAAGCAAATTATTTTGTTTCAAGCCTATGGTAATTTTTGTTTCTAGACAAATATCTTTTTAAATTGCTTCTTATTTCAGATGTAGGAGCTACATCAAGAAGTATTACAAGAGTCTTAGTCAGCGCCCAAAGTGTCAAATTTTTGTACTTACCTTGGAGGCTTTTTTAAATTTTACATAAACCTTTTTGAATATTTACCAAAGTATAAAAACTTGATATGCCTTAATGTGTATTGCATTTCAATTTAATACTAGAAGTTTCAATCTTTTTTATATCATGTGTGGTTTAGTATTGGCATGTATGCTTTATTTTTATATATTTTTTAGAAACAATCACCTTGATCAGGGAATGTTTAATTCTCAATGGGATATGCATTTCAGGCAGTGGATTTAATTTAGAAGTGAAGCAAATTATATTAAAGTTGACAATTTCAAGAATAATGAAAAATTATACAGTGAATTAAATTATATAAGTTTTTATCTTTTCTTATCATATTTGAAGGGGATAATATTTGCTTTGATGTTCAAACAAACACAATTGTGCTATGAGAGGTTTGTGTATGGCTTGTGCAATTTAAATTTGAATTTCTTGAAATTTTCACCTAATTGTATCCAAACATTTTGATTATTTCTCTATCCAATTTATATGTATTATTCTTCCATGTAATTAAATATATAAGTATTGATTGAACGTAGTTTTATTTGTCTAATACTTGAAATAGATTTATAGAGTATTATCAGCTGTAATACCACAAGAGTATAGAAAATAATCGATTATAGTTCCCGAGTCTGGAAATATATTTTGCGAAACATCACGAGAGCGCAGCTTGAGTGATGTTTCAAAGAAAATACGTCGAGTGAAGAGGAAAGAGGTTAGTTGTCAGTATAACGAACGATTCTTTTCGTTTGCTTGAGTTGGTATTTATTACGATTATATAACAAATCAACAGCATCACCAGAACTACAAAGAAAACGATGCACTTTGAAAAATTAAACGAAACTTAACCATACTTGATTGTTAATTTTTTTGAAAGACGTCAATATGAAAACATTCACAATTATTTTTTAACCAACAGTTAATCAGATTTAGAACCTCTAAATTTCATTGGACATATCCAAGAGCAAGGTGGGACTCGAACCCGCAATCCTCGGTTTACAAGCGATACACCCTACCGAGGCCTCATTCATAAATTGACACGAGACGAAACACCAAAACGGTTATAAAACGTCGTCAAGGGTATATTTACATATACTATGCAAATTTCACGGATTGTATTTGCTTATTCACGCAAGAGTTATATAATCACCTTTATTTTGAACAGATTTTATCTGATGAGGTTGACAAAAACTATTGAAAACATCTGGTTATCTAGGGGATTAGATCTATTTCTGCATTTTTCTGAACTTGTGTATACATTAAATCAGTTTTCGTCAAAGTAGTATAAGTGAGTAATATAATGATAAATTAAAATTTTAAACTTTAGTATGGATATTAAATTTTACTCAATCGACTTTCTGTTGATATTCAACATTTCAATCTACTTGTTCTTATTATGCACTGATATACAAATTCGTATTTATTTCTTTTGTTTTTATTTTGTCTGTAGAAGAAAGTTGAAGGTAGGTACTTCTTTCTAGAAATGTTTGAAATCTGTAACGTGTTTAGTTTTGAGGCTATATGAAAATAGAGTATTCGATTTTGTACTGATTAAGTTTACTAATTTTTCAATTATAACAATAAAACGCGTGAGTAGCAGAGCTTCGCCACTAAGGTCATATTTTTGTGCGAAGTTCATCGCGTCGAGATTCGATACTAACTGAATAAATTATGGTTTGAAACACCACGATTTAATAACAAACCGAATTAAAGTTTAGAAAATAACTCCTTTTATTGAAAGAACGATGATTGTTGCTACTAAATTTTATGTGAACTGGAAGGACGTTATATACTCTTGCGGCCAAAAAGGAATGTGATTTCTGAAAGATTGTCTTGTGGACCTTTGGTGTAAAGATTCAGTCACGTTTCATTACCATGATTATTAAAACTCACACCGTGAAGATTTATTCCCTGACGAATTGCAAGGACTACAAAGAATAGCTGTCTGATATCCATTATTCCGGACAGCTGGAAGAGTACGTCAGATGGAAAGCTCTATAGTTTACTGTATATAATTTTCAGAATTCATTTTTGGGACACTTCCAATTTTTTCAAAAAATTATACGCTACACCACCATCCCAACAAGCCATAAATTAAAATTGGTAAAACCAGTAATAAGTATATCGTTCTCAGAAGTTTCTCGTCACAATAAGTTCTCAGGTCTCTAAACTTTGGAATCAACATTCCAAGTTTCTTCGCAACATGATATATTTGTAGTTTCCATCTCAAATGTCTGTCGAAAACAACTCCTAGATACTTCATGGATACATCCAAATATATCAGAAAATCGTCTTCTATCTCAATCGGATAGTATGTCGGTATATTTACAGAATTACAAGAGAATGGCAGAAATTTTGTTTTTGTTCTCATTAGAGTGAGTAGTCGGAGATCCAGGAAATCAGTTCTCTCAATCGATGCCAATAATCAGATTCGTAAAAATCTTCTGTGTTATCAGCATAGGATACCAAATCTCTAACAATAGGAAGAGAAAAAATTGCATTAATATAAATAATAAACATGATTGGTCGAGAATAGTATACCCTGAGGAACACCACATTGCGCTGGCAGAAAATCACTGAAAGAATTTTCTATTTTGACACACTGTTTTCTGTTCAACAGGTAACTTGTGAAATGTGAACCACTTCAAAGTAAGTATTCCCTGCAAATTCGTAATCCTCCACTATTTGTATAAGTTCACGATGGTCGACCGTATCAAATGCCTTCGCTAAATCTATGAAAATTTATAAACAAGATTTAGATTTGTCCATGGATGAATAGATCTTAGATGTTAAATAGGCTATGGCATCCTGAGTTGATCGTCCTGCGCGAAAACCGAACTGACCGTCGTACAGAACTTTACATTTCTCAAGGAATTTGTATGTTCTACAGGGGACAATTCGTTCCAAATTTTTAATAAATTCGATGTTAGTAAAATTATTCATATCGTTTTTGTCTCCGAACTTGAATAGTACAATGACTGATGTCTTTAGAGAAGAAGGAAAGGTACCTGTAGACATTGACATGTTTATTATAAAAACAAGAGGACGTGCAATGTTTGATGATATATTCTTGGGAGTTGTGGTTGTATAATACCGTGCTTTATATGCTTTTAGTGATCAGATAGCTCCAGTTACTCCAAGCGAATTGGTGTAGTCAAATATACAATTTAAAAAAAATTTATACGCAATAAATCAAATTCATTCTTTTCCTCTTAATTTTCTTTGCCAAATTAGGTCCCACGTTTGCGAAAAAATACATTAAAAGTCTCAGCAATTTCGAAGTCATCTGTTATGGTACAATGTTCGCGTAGAATGGAGTTAACTCTAGTTGGTGTAGATGATTTACCTTTCACTGCTTGCCAAAGTCTTCTAGAATCGATTTTGTTTTTTTAAATCAAATTTTTGTGATAATTTATTTTGACTGATATATTATATTGATTATCTTTTCCAGACTGTTCTTGTAAGATCTGTACCTTTCGCAAAGTGATTGATCAGTATAATTATGTGCCCTTAACTGTTTGAAAAGAGAATTTTTTACATTTACTTCTTTAATTATGCATTTTGTGATCCACTCTTTACGTTTAACGTCATTCCTATGTTGTCTTACTTGTTTTGTATTTTTCGAAATATAGTTTTTTAATGTATTGTTACGAATTCGGGTTCGCTAGGATGATTTCCAATAACTAAATTTACTTAATAAGCAAATCGGTATTTATTTACAAAACAGTAATTTTAAAATAACCACACTTTTCAATAACTGTCAATACTTCAAAACACAGGCTTCGCTCTTAATTTATAACACGGTAGTTCACTGTAAACTGTAACTGTAGACTGGCTCTCGTCTCTTCTATGGTCGCTTTTATATGTCTTGTCATTCCTTCGAGAAGCTTCCAGAAAGTTCTAGTCTTCGAATCAAGAGGGCGGTTACTTCAACGTTCATCGAATATTCCAGAGAACACAGAGTCGGCTTTAGACATTTTCGTAACACTGCCCCCCTCTTAAGTTTGATCGTCCCGATCAAAATCTTCTGATACACCTCCACCGTGATACTTGCTAGGCCTATCTAAAATGTACAACTTTTAGGCTTCGTCCTAGGAGTGCGTTGGATTCGGTAGACAACATCATTTATCCTCTTTGTGACTTTGTAGGCCTCCTTCCCAATTCTGGTTTAATTAGGTGATAACCCTTTCTTTCCGCTGGGGATTGTACAACCATACTAAATCTCCTTCTTTAAATCCGGCTGAAGTTCGCCCTCAAATCAATATCTGGTCTTCATTCTGTCAGTACTAGCATCTATCTTATCCCGGACGTGCTCATGGATCTTTCTTAAGTGCAGTCTCAATTCATCTGCATATAAGTCTTTTACTTCCAATGGTGTATCTCTTCGGGAAGTACCGAAACAGCAAATCACATGGTAAACGTAATTCTCTACCAAAGAGTATCTTTGCTGGAGTATGACCTGTGGAATCATGAACCGATCCTCGATAAAGCCAATCCAGCAGTACTGGCAAATGTCTGTCCCAATCCTTTTTGGTGATCAGCCACAACCTTCGACAGGTATTGTTCCATGGTGGCCGATTGAATCTTTCCACCATTCCATCAGACTGTGGATGTAAATGGAGTGTTCTGTTCTTTCGGATATTTAATATTTCCATGACTTTCTTAAAAACTTCGCTTTCGAAGTTTCGTCCCTGGTCTGAGTGCAATTCCAGTGGAACTCCGTATCGGGATATGAACTGATCTACCAGTACACGTGCCACAGTCTCAGTCTTCTTGGTTCGGAAAGAGCATAGGCTTCAGGCCACTTGCTGAAGTAATCCATGACAACCAGGTAATGTATTTATTTCCCATCATTAGAAGTTGGAAAAAAGGCCCGGCAACATCTACAGATAGCAATTCTCTCAAATGGAAGCCCTACGTTGTATTTCTCCATTTTTCCATGAGTTCTCTTTGAGGGTCCCTTAGTGCTGCACATGTTGGACACTTTCTGCCACCAAGCTTCTACGTCATCACGGGCAGTAGACCCAATAAAATCTTTCCCTTATCCTTGCAATTGTCTTATTCACGCCAAAATGGGCCCCTGAGCTTCCACCGTGGATTTCCCTGTAGAAGTTCTTGCACTTTGCTGGTGGTACCACTAAGAGGGTTTGATTTCTTTTCTTTACCATCCGACTTTCCCATTTCCTCTTGAGTAACCCATTTTCAAGAATTAAGGAATCCCATTGCGCCCACAGTGCCTTCGTTTTAGCGCTCATCGTTGAAATATCTTTCCAGGTGGGTCTACGTCGAGTCTTTTCCATTCTCTGAGATGCTTTATTTCGGGATTCTTGTTCCTGTGCCTCAATTAATTCTTCTGTCGTCCATCCCTGTTTCGAATCAATGGTAGTTCTCCTTAAATCGATTATTCCTCTGTTTCTGTTATTATTTCTGCCTCTGTTCATTCTGGAACGACATTCTCTACTAGTGTGTCCATATTTTCCACATGAGTAGCATTCACCCTTAAAGGTTACTCGGTTCTTTTTAAAGGAAGAAATAAGTTTGTCTATATCTACTCCAGGTGTTTTGTTTCCCTCTACTTCCACTTTTCGAGCTCTGTGTGTTGCTCGGTTATTCAAATCGATGGTAGTTCTCCTTAAATCGATTATTCCTCTGTTTCGGTTATCTCTGCCTCTGTTCATTCTGGAACGACATTCTTTACTAATGTGTCCATATTTTCTGGTTATTGGCATCCCACTTCTGACACCAGTTGTTACGAATTCGGGTTCGCTAGGATGATTTCCAATAACTAAATTTACTTAATAAGCAAATCGGTATTTATTTACAAAACAGTAATTTTAAAATAACCACACTTTTCAATAACTGTCAATACTTCAAAAAACAGGCTTCGCTCTTAATTTATAACACGGTAGTTCACTGTAAACTGTAACTGTAGACTGGCTCTCGTCTCTTCTATGGTCGCTTTTATATGTCTTGTCATTCCTTCGAGAAGCTTCCAGAAAGTTCTAGTCTTCGAATCAAGAGGGCGGTTACTTCAACGTTCATCGAATATTCCAGAGAACACAGAGTCGGCTTTAGACATTTTCGTAACAGTATGTACCTATTTATGAATTCATCCGTAGCATTGTCCACATCTTCTGCCTCATATACTACAGACCAATGCAAACCAGCTAAATAACTATTGTTTGTTATAGTCGATAGGTCTCTACATTATTTGATTCGGGTATATTTAGATACAAAATTATTGGGTAACGATCTGTTTTATCAACATTCAACACAACAGGCAGGATATTCTCATTCACTATATTGGATCTCAACAATATGTGATCTAAACAAGACCAGCTTGATGGTATTGTTCACCGCAGAAATGAAACCCCTTTCGTGCAAAGTATTGGCATATTTCTCATCAATTATAGATCCTGACGGTCAAAATTAGTATCTCCAATAAAAATGTTTATCTTTATATTTGGAATTTTATTCAAAAAAACGTGGAAGACTTTCAATAAATAATTCCTTTGCTATACTATGAGGTCAATATACAGCCATAATGTTAACCGATATATTATTGCTATAAGATGTTTCGAGTTGAATCATATTGAAGCCTCCGTACATATTCACTATATTATAATTATATGCAAACTCTGACCTTATATATACCACCACACCGTCATTCTGATTTACTGTGGCGCCCTAATCGTATATAACATATACGATATATATGTATATATCAAAATCATCTATAACAAATAGGTCCGTATTTAACAAGTGCCAAATATATATATATATATATATATATATATATATATATATATATATATATATATATATATATATATATATATATATATATATATATATATGGCACTTGTTAAATACGGACCTATTTGTTATAGATGATTTTGATATACAGTGCTTTCATGATGAAAGGAACAAATTCATTAAAAAATTAGGTTTCTATTTCATGTTAAAATCCTCGGACAGGTCGATTAGTATTTTTATTTGGGCAATTTTTGGGGGGTGGGGGGGGGGGGGGGTGGGGGGGGGGGGGGGTGGGGGGGGGGGGGGGTGGGGGGGGGGGGGGGTGGGGGGGGGGGGGGGTGGGGGGGGGGGGGTTCCAAATTACGATAATACTGTGGTCAGCAATCTTGAAACGCCATCTGTTGGTCAGGTTCCAAATTACGATAATACCGTGGTCAGCCATCTTGGAAAATGGCCGACGTCCGCAAAATGGCCGACTTCCCGTCCAGAGTTCGCGCATGCGCAGAAATGACATTTCTGTTTGAATTTCCCGCCACAAAATGGCCGACTTCCGGTGCAGAACATACATAGTATATCTACTGACCGCAGAGTACAGTTTTGTGAGCAGATTCTTGAAATTCATAATCAACATCTAAATTTCATTACAAACATAATTTTTTCTGATGAAGCCACCTTTACTTTAAATGGCCACGTCAACAGACAAAACTGTAGGTATTGGGCGACCGAGAATCCTCATTGGATGCAAGAATGCCACACACAGCGGCCTCAAAAAATTAATACATGGGCAGCGATTGTTCGAAATCGTATAGTTGGTCCCTATTTTTTTGAAGGAACACTAAACGGAGAGGACTACTTGAACTTTCTCCAGTTCGAACTCATTCCGGCTTTAGCTGTTTTGTTTCCTAACCCACAAGATCCTGACATACCTAATAACGAGATATGGTTTCAACAAGATGGGGCACCTCCTCACTATTCAATCGCTGTTCGACAATTTCTTGATGCAACTTTTCCCAACAGATGGATAGGACGGAGAGGTCCGATTGAGTGGCCGCCAAGATCACCGGACATAACCCCATTGGATTTTTTCTTATGGGGTTATTTGAAGTCTAAAGTTTATTTGAATAGACCAAATAATATTGATGATCTAAAAGAGAGAATCAGGCAGGAAATAAGACTTATCAGTCCAGAAGTAATTGAAAATGTGCAACGGGAAACATTGAATCGACTTCAAAAATGTCTCGAAGTAAACGGACAACAGATTGAACATATGTAAAAATTAAATTAGTAATTACATTTGTGTGTTTTCATATCGTACCTCTCATTACCCACTATCTCCGTTTCTGGCAATCCATCGAGTTGAGGCATATGGTATGTTCACAAAAAGTGATAAGAATTTATCGTAGAATTGTAAAGTGAAATAATATACAGGGTATTACCTTTAAAAAAAACTAATGACAAAGCCATAGCTCTTGAATGAGACACCCTGTATACAAAATTTTTATTGCGAAAAATGCCCAAATAAAAATACTAATCGACCTGTCCGAGGATTTTAACATGAAATAGAAACCTAATTTTTTAATGAATTTGTTCCTTTCATCATGAAAGCACTGTATACATATATATCGTATATGTTATATACGATTATTACGCCACAGTAAATCAGAATGACGGTGTGGTGGTATTTATAAGGTCAGAGTATATATATATATATATATATATATATATATATATATATATATATATATATATATATATATATATATATATATATATATATATATATATATATATATATATATATATATATATATATATATATATATATATATATATATATATATATATATATATATATATATATATATATATATATATATATATATATATATATATATATATATATATATATATATATATATATATATATATATATATATATATATATATATATATATATATATATATATATATATATATATATATATATATATATATATAAGAGGAGGATAGTCGCTGACTAGTGTAGAGGATAACTATTTGTAGGGACTGCAGCAATGTAAAAGGAAACTCTTTGAAGTTTTTCCAAGCTTTCGGAATCGTTTATTACAACTACATATATTATATATATATATATATATATATATATATATATATATATATATATATATATATATATATATATATATATATATATATTTATATCAGACATAAACAAAAACCAGAAGGTTAACCTCTGAGCACATTTAGAAGCTGCAAATTTTCCTGCATATTTGACACACTTATATTTTGGAGCATTAAATATTACCCTCATTATTGCATTACTCTGCAATTTCTGATGGTTATTTCTTTCACATTTATCGCACCAGTAGGAGAGAACTCGAAATGTAGAGCTATAATAGTTTAATATAATGGTATTTTACTTTTACTACACTTCACCACAAATTCTTCAAAAATATCAATTTTTATTTGTTAGTAAATTTGCATGGTTAGTGAAGTTAAGTTTTGTAATTATAATTATACCTAATATAAATATATAAATAAATACCAACATTAATCACCTTTGTCTTGCTGGTATAAACAAAAAGACTACTTTTGAGCAGTCACTGAGATTATGCAGTGAGTTCGCCTTGTGCTTATGTCAGTATTTCCATACAGACACCAATGTATGCGAACAAATTCAACAATGCTGACTTGTCAAAATAATCAGCAACATAATTTATATAGGTTGTATATAAGTGCCCAAGTATGGAACCCTATGGAACTAATAAATTCTTAATGAGTCTAATTCATTTTCATCTACAGAACCTTTGCTCTGAATATTTAGCATTCTTCATTAACTGTTAATGTATTATTAGTTTCATTCACTGTCTCAATATTTGAGGTAGTTGTAAACCTCATTGCAGTTGTGGGATTATTTGTTTCTTCTACAATTTTTTCAATACTCAATATTTGTTGAGAATATTTGCTACGCACCTGGTTCTTTTGATATCTTAACATCATATTCAACAGTTTTATTTCTCCGTTATTTTTATTTACATCAATCACTTTTTCATAGTATATTCCTTTTTTTTACAATAATATGAACTTCATAATTTACACTAAAACCTAATGAATTCAGGCCTATATTAATAAATACATAATATGATGAATGGATGACTATTCTGAAATGAAATACTCATTCGCAAAACCTGAAAAGACGCAGACCAATAAAAATCACCCAATCGACAAACTTGGTATCGTCTTGAGTTAGCATCTATTAGAAAACAAGCCGATGCAGCTTCAGCAATGGCACGAGTAAAAAACGACGTGGACTCAAAAATACTCTACTCTAAATTAAAGTAAAAACTAAAAGATAATATAAAGGCAGTGATAAGAGAACATGACAGAAGTATAATCGATAAGGCTGAAAATAAGAGTAAGGCGATTTGGAAGGTGATAAATGGCAAAGTTAAGCCAAGGAATCTCTAAAATGAAGAAATCAGGCTCAACTCAGAGGAGCTTAATGATTTCTTTGTGAATATTGGCTGTGTCAACGGAAGTGTTTCCAAAGATGGGGAATATCTCGACAAGCTCGGAAAGAAGAGTAGGACACTCTGGATCGATGTTTCTGTTACCAACAACACCCTATGAAATAATTGAAGTAGTAAAAAGGATGCAGAATAAATCCTCCCAAGATGTCTATGGACTGTCAGTGAACTTACTAAAAAAGGATATCGAAATTCTGTGCTAGCCATTAAGCTCCATGATAAATCAATGCTTCGAGCAAGGGTAATTTCCCAAGGAATTGAAAATAGCCAGAGTGATACCCATTCATAAGATAGTGTAGATATTTGTGGAAATTACAGGCCTCTATCGATCTTACTTACCTGCTGTGTCGAAGGTTTTCGAGGCCATCCTGAAGACCAGACTAGTTGACCACCTAGAATCCAAATGTCTTCTGAACAAAAATCAACACGGATCCCGACGATGTAGATCAACAACATCAGCTATGATTGAAATAGTGAAATTAATCGTGAAAGTCTATGATAGCACAGAGGAGATAGAAATTGCATGTCTAGACCTCAGCAAAGCTTTTGACTGCGTGGACCATAACAAACTTCTGAAAAAAATGGTATACTGTAGCATTAGAGATCCGGTACGAAAACTGTTAGATTCTTATCTCTAGGATCGATATCAGCAGGTGGACTGGAAGGGGAAAAAATCCTCATTGAAAAAAATCAGATATGGCGTGCCGCAGGGATCCATCTTGGGACCACTTATATTTGTATTATATATAGATGACCTAGTGTAGAAAGCAGAAACTCACATAGCAGTACTATTTGCTGACGATACAACTTTAGTTAGTAAAGTCTAGGAGGGAGTTGAGAGCACATACAGAAAAAGCCATCAATGCTATCATATTTTGGGGAGCTTAGCACGGGAGTATTAGAATATTCCTGAATCAGAAGGAAGCGGTACGAGCCTTATTGTTTGGAGTGTCCCGGTTAACAAGCTGTAGAGAACTTTTCAGGGCGCTAAGGATGTTGGCCATGCCGTGTTGTTACATTCTGCAGTGTCTCACCTATTTTCACGAACACAAGGAAAAATTTCTCCAACACACATCTTTCCATGAACATCATACAAGGAAACGTGACAACTATATGCTTCCCAAACATCGCTTGGAAAAAACACAAAATTATTTTAATTATATAGCCATTAAATTATACTACTATAAAATAAGATACCTTCCAACTACAAGATTCTGAACAATGCAAAGTTCAAGAGAACACTAAAGAAAATTTTATTGGAAAGCTGTTTCTATAGCATTGAGGAATTTATGTCAAATGACCTTTGAGCGCCGGTTACATGTGATTTCTATGTGTATTTAAATATGCTTGTTTGTGATGTTTATGAGATTTTACATTCTATTATTTGGATTAAGTTGAGTTTTGAATGTGTTGACTTGCTATTAATTATTGATAGTGAATAAATTTCTATTCTAATATTGTAAAATTTAAAACCATTTTGGTACGCCTGAAAAAGGTAAATATTGAATTCTCAAATTTGATGTAGTGGTATAAACAATATTTATAATAAAAAATTATTCTTCTTGTAGTCACATGAATTGTAAAAACTATGAAATTAAAAATGTTCTAAAATACATAATTATGAATGTTGTTAGCATTTGTAATAACAACCTTGAAATTTGCACATTTTTATTTGAAAAAAACTCATGATTTCCTTTCATTATTTTTTTTATGAAGAATAAAAACCAAAATTACAAAAATTGTTCAAGCTATTGCAGAAATAGTGTTTTAAGAAATATACTTGGAAGTATAGATTACACTTTCATATATGCAGATGAAATAAAGCATTATTCTGAGCTTCACCACATTTGTAAAGTACCTTTCAAAATTGGATGCATGCAAAGATAAATAAAATGCAAAAATTTAATTCTTTGGATTTGTATAATATATAAGGTAATAATCAATAAAATTAATAACAATTACGTACTTTCTTAATAAAATAATTCAATTGAATAAAACTGAGTTAGGATCTTCATTGTCCATTTGTCTAACATGACGCAGGACATCTTTCTTCGTAATAACCCCCAATAAGCGACCATTATGTGTGACTAGAGTTTGCCTCAGACCCAATTTCCTGAACATGTCCACAACAATTTCCATAGGTGTTTGATCTGTTATAGTTATTGGTGCCATATCCAATATCTTCTTCAGTTTCAATGGAGGCGGGCCCAAGTTATGAGGAGGATTACCATTTGTAAACAAAACAATTGATTCACCACAAGTTCCTTCAATCATTCTTTTAGCATTAGCGAAAGATAAATTGAGATCTCTACGTAAAACAAAACCTACTAAATAAGGACTTTCTCTAGAAACTACGACTGGATACCCATTGTGTTCAGTCTCTTTGAGTAATATTTCTATGTCATCAACAGTCATCGAATCTTGAGTGATAACACATAACAATTCATTACGTTTAGGTTGCATTACATCAGCTGCAAGGGAAGTGTGTTGAAATTCATCTTTGGAATCTAAAAAAGGGTAACCATTCAAAGCAATGTGGGCATCATAGATACCCTGCTTTCCTAACGCATCTCCTACCCATTTACTAGCCATAGCTGCCGCCATCAAAGGAACTATATATCTCACACCTCCTGTAAGTTCAAACATTATTACTACCAAAGAAACTGTCATTCTTGTGACTCCTCCTAGAACTGCAGCTGCTCCAACCATAGCGTATAAACCAGGTGTGATGCAATTATCCCCTGTAGAACATTCTCCTGTGAACATCCAATTTTTAGGATAATAAAATGCCAATTGTTCCATACCTATGCCCCAAATTCTGCCGACTATAGCACCAAGACAAAGACTAGGAATGAAGAGGCCACAAGGTACTTTGATGCCAAAAGTAAATGTTGTCATTATTAGTTTTAATACTAGAGCCATAACAAGGAGGTATATAGCACTACGCACTCCAGAACGAGCTTCAGCAATTTCTATAGCCGAATTAACATCAGTAAAATTACGATTATAATCACACAAACCATCTAGATTAGAAATTCCACACTGGCTAAAGAGAAGGTAAATTAGTTGTGATGTACTCATTCTTGTGTACCTATTGGGGTAAGCTATAACTGCAGTAATAACTGATGCTACCAATACTTCAGTTACTGGATATTTGCCAAGTTTAGAGTGTTTTCTATATCTGCACCAATACAAATTACCCTTGATAAATATAGTGCCTACTATGCCTCCAACAATTCCCAAACCAATAAAAGGAATTAATTCAGAAAATATCCATGGTTTATTAT
Organism: Cynegetis impunctata; assembly: GCA_030704885.1. Taxonomy (NCBI): domain Eukaryota; kingdom Metazoa; phylum Arthropoda; class Insecta; order Coleoptera; family Coccinellidae; genus Cynegetis; species Cynegetis impunctata. The sequence goes on along the minus strand of JARQZK010001466.1, from coordinate 764,029 downwards.
ATTCTACATAAAATAATACTGAATGTTCATTACCGAATGGATTTATGGATCTTAAAATAAAAGCTGCAATGAGAGCACAAAAAAAGGATCTCCAGAGAGTTTTTGAAGGAAAATAGTAACTAACTTCTTCTAAACTGAAAAGAACGCCACCTATTGGAGCTCCAAAAGCCACTGAAACACCTGCAGCAGCTGATGCTGATAGTATTTCTCTTTTTTTAGCCTCATTTCGTCCGTATTTCGGAAATAAATATGATAAAATATTACCTATACAACATGCAATATGCACCATTGGTCCTTCTTTACCTAGGCTGAGACCAGAAGATACAGAAAGAATCAAACCTACACTTTTAATGATTAGAGTCCATTTTCCAAGGTAACCTCTGATTATAAAGCCACTCAGAATTGTTTTAATTTCTGGTATACCAGAACCACAAGCATATGGTGCAAACATACGGACTAAAGAAGCTGCTAATGCAGCAAAGAGGAGAGCCCACAATATGTAAAATATATAAGAGATTATATATGCTGCAAATCCATCACCTTTTTGACCTAAAATCTCAGCCCAAGTATACCAATGTGAACAGTTCCTACTATCAAATCCAGTTTCATTAGATGACCAACAACATTGTTCCTGATTGAGCCAAAATGCCTCAGGGCATATTCCAAACTTTAAATCTGTCATCCAACTAGCACCTATATCTATGACACCAGCTACTACACCAGTACACAATCCAATTAAGAGAACACAAAGCCACCCTGACCAAGCATCATGTGCACCTTCTACTAAATTCCATATGGAGTCTTGTTTTTTCTTTACCAAATATCTATGTCGCATACGATCTCTTGCAATATCTCTCTGCCAGTCAATAGTATGAAAATCATCATATTGCCCAATACCAGGTATTTCAGTGGAGTCTTGAATTCCTCCAAAAGAAATTGAAAATTGTAAACCATTTTCATTATCTGGCGATCTAGAAACAAGATCTCCTGCTGTGGACGTAGATATATCAATCATTTCATCTGTAGGTGTGTATATAGCTCTACTTGAACAATTTGTGTATTTTTTACTCACTGATTGATATGTTGGAGAGATGGGAGAGGTAGAGCCAGAGCTAGTTCTTTTAAGTGGATATTTTTCCATGTCCATTCATTTCTCTTTCTAATACTTAATCATACTGAAATGCTAGAATTTACCATTAGACCAATTCGAACTGCAAAAACTCAAAATCCGAAATTATTACAAGTACATTCCAAAAACTTACTTTTTAACGAAGACTGATGTTGAAATGAATGAATAACTACTTGGAATTGTACTTAAATTTTTTGACCATTTTAAAAAAATGATTTTTAATACTGCCTGATATAGTTGAAGTTGAATGTTGAATCTTCTGTGTTGACTGTTGACGTATGATTGTTAGAGATGGCTAACGCGAACTGGAACTGATCCTTTGGAACAGGTCCTAGAGGTTGGACTAGTGGAACTGGTCCGGAACAATATTTGGAACAGGTACGCGTACCAGTCCAATTTTCAATTTCAGTGTTTGGATTATGATTTAACCGTTTATGTTCTAGTCCGACCAGTTCAGAAATAAAATTTTTATTTTTGTGAACTTTTGTACTGAACTGAAACGAATGGATCTAATTGACTAGTTGTATCTAAAAGAAAAGACAAGCCTATTTCTGTAATTCCCACTCGCTACTCGTTGTACTTACGCTTTGACAGACTGGACTGGACTCGAGACTCGATCGATAGTGATCGGTTCCCGTTCCCAAAAACAGTTCATCGAGTACATCACGGCGCGCTCTCTTATGGACTATGGACCTGAACTAGGAACTGGAACTGATCTCTGGACTAGGTATTACGCTGGACTGGACTAGTTTGGAACTGATCCACGAAAATCATCGGATCAGCCATCTCTAATGATTGTATGATGTAGTAGAAATGGGATTTGACAGTTAACCATAGAAATCTTAATATATTTTCTATGCAGTTAACAGTTAACTTGGGTTTACTTGTGTTAGTGTTAGCAGAATGGAGGGTAGAAGTAAGGAGGACCGTCTTGTATGGGGGACAAGTTGAAAAAGTGTCCACCTGTAAGCAGCAAATTATAGTTCACTAACCCACCAAAATAACGCTAGCGTAGCAAGAGGAAAGCATATGAAATTAGCAGTTGTAAACGGAGTGAAGTGTGCTGAGTTGGAAAATTTAATGTCTGTGATGACTAGTGTAGTTGAGAATATTGCAGTTTATAAAACGTCAACTATTTACGTAGTCAAATGTAATTTAGTAAGTATAACCTATAAAACAGCTAAACTAACGTGGATAGTGATTCGATTTTTATAAACTTTTTAGATAATTTTTTTATTATTAGGTATTATTAATTTATTGTTGTAAATCCAAAGAGAAGTCTTGCTTTCCTTTTTAATTTAGTATCCTACTCTAATAATTTATGGCGCTGTTTTTAAAATCTTTCCACTTGCTATTATGGCGCCACCTTAATTTGCTCCCTTTCAGCGGACACTTTTTAATACTGTGAGTTGGTCCTCCTTACTTCTACCCTCCATAGTTAGCAGCTTCTCGCCGTTCCGTTTGTTAAATTTGGACAGATTCTAAATGAGCTGCACTATTCTGGAAGTAGGTGATTTTTCTTAGATGTTGGAACGAAGCACAAAGTGCTATTATTTGAATATAAAACAAACTTATTATATTCAAAAGTCGGATGTTCATAAAGCATTATCGAATATCAATACCAATGCACTTATTGAAATAATTGAGAGAGTAGTAACAGTAGTTGGTAGCAAATACAGGGATGCTGAACAGCCGTGTAACACATATCTATTCAATATCTTCTATTCGTATACGAAGTATAAATTTTATTGTTTCTTTATTTGTGGATATTGTTCTCACATCTTGGTCTATTACATATAATAGATCGAATCAATAGATTTGGTATGAGGCATCGATTATTCTCATTATTCCATTTTTTTCTCTAGAGATTATTATTGTTTGTATTAAATGTTGCTCTTCCAATTCTGGAAGATGTTTAGGTACATTTTGATTTATGTTCCGAATAACGTTTGCTGCTCTTGATTATATACATCGATATTTGATTAGACTAAAGGCATATAAGCATTATATATATATATATATATATATATATATATATATATATATATATATATATATATATATATATATATATATATATATATATATATATATATTAAATAAATAAGCAATTTTATTTTTATAATCGTTCGTATAGACAAAAGTTAAACTACTGACAATTATTTAATACCTAACTGTTCTCTAGTTACAAATTTTGTTAGAACTGTTCCTAATGCATGACCGACACCTCTTTCTTATTTTAACCGTTACGGTAGCTAGTTTTATTTGTTGAAGCAGATATATTTTTCTTTTTTGTGATTTTATTTTCAACAAAAGTTGAACTACTAACAATAATTTAACATCTACTCTCCAGTCGGTTGAAGTAAGAAAGAGGTTTCGGGAGTGCATTAGGAACAGGGGAGAACATTTCAAACAAAATTTGTTAGGTATTAACTTAATGTTAATAATTCAACTTTTGTTCAAATAAACAATCATAAAAATAAAATTGTTTTTCTCGCCAAGTCCGAACCGACTTCCGTCCTTTTGACGAAATATCCGTAATTTGAAGCAGAAATGTTTTTTTATCAATGTCTAGTATATCGTTAGAAAGGTCATCAAGTAGAGAAGTTCTTCAAATAAAATGAAGTTCTCAATTGTTGACACTTTTTTCAACTTTGATCTTGGAAGTTGATTCATTTTCACAAAATCTATTTTTGTGAAATAAAAATTTTCGTACATTACAGTATATTTTTAAAAAATTGGTTCTTTATGGGTGTAATATTATCTGGTATTATAATATTTAAACTATTTAGTTATTTATTAATTTCCAAAGACTGTTGATTTAATATAATTTTATTTAATATTCATTACACAAGTCTCCGCTTCTAAATCGTAACTTAAACTTCATTAAACTAACCTCGCACATCTCATCTACACATATCTATGAGATGTATGTTGTTCTATGTTCCACATCTATATTATACTACAATGGGCTTTGATGAATAATTTAAGAGGGCTTGAAGGCAGGGTTTTGGGTAATTCGATAAAAAAAATATTGAAAATAGATATCTCCTTAACGAGTCTTAGAACCCAGGGCCCAAGGGCAAAAAATATTTTGATTGTTCATGTGCCAAACACTGTATATATATATATATATATATATATATATATATATATATATATATATATATATATATATATATATATATATATATATATATATATATATATATATATATATATATATATATATATATATAGGGAAAACATAATAAGCGATACGCTCCCTACCGGTGTCTAATATTACTAGAGCATGGGAGATAGATTGCATAGTTTACATCTGTTTACGTGTATTTTATATGAGAAGTTGTTGAGTTTTAATTGTATTTTGGATCGTTTACAAACTTTCAGAAGAGATGAATCACTATTGTTGTGTATTCTATTGTTCATCTTGGGCAAAAAAAAACCGAATATAGCTTACATACCTTTCCGAAAGCTGGACAATTCAAAGTTGCATTCCAAACAAAGTTGGGAAACAAGGAAATGATGGACAGAAGAAAGGTGTGGATTCATAACTTGAAGATTGAAAAAAATGTCGAACATAAGAGAGTTGTTCTTTACAGTTTACTGAGAATAATTATTTTCCCTGCATTAAGTTCGTGGATTTTTCCATATAGAATTATACCAACTAATGATGTGCAATTTTCAGCTAACCGAAAACGTATAGTTTTTGAAGTCCAATGCTATTCCAACGAAAAATGATCCTCTTTTATCGGAATCTGAACCTGGGCCATCATCCAGAGATTATAGATTATTGTATTTTCTTTCATGTAACAACCAGAGATACTATTAAAATAATAATAACAAATGATGTTTATTTGCACAACCAAAATAACAGTTTATCATAAAAACTAAAATATTCAATTATATAATCAGGAAAACAGAGATTCTATCAAAAAAAACCAGACTCTCAGAAGTCCACCGTACTTTTAGGATAGCTGTTATACGTCAGGAAAATTCAAAAAATATAATAACTCATTACGTTCAAACCATTCAAGCAGAGTATTCATATTAATTCTTCTTTTATTTCATGTTGTTCCTTTCAGTTTTGCTGGTAAGTACTTAGTTTTGTCCATTATACTCAAAAATTCTTCAGTTCGTAATGAAAGTAGACATGTCAGAGATGTTTTCTTGAAACTTTTTTTATTTTTTAAATAAGTAGGTGTTCTATCATACAGCCTTTTCATGAGGTATACATAGTTCCTTCAACCAATTAATTCATTCGTCCTCTACTTTATTTTATTATTGATTTTCATGTTCAATGATAAAAACTCAGTGTAAATTTCAACTTGATGTAGGTAGGTTATCTACTGTTGAACAGAGATAATATTGTTCTCAATCGAAACACAAAGAACCACTAGAAAATACGAAGTCCAAAAAAACACAAATTACAAAGCTAAACGTTCGAAAACTCATAATGAAATGAGCGTAAATACCATTACCAATCAATGTAAATAAACAGCTAATCTCCCATGCTCTAGTACCGATATTAGCCGTTCCGGCGCTACGATCTTAATTTCGGACGCCTATATATATATACAGAGTGTTCGGCACCATCACCATCAAAACTTTTTGGAATATTGTTGGGGTCATTTTCTCCCTATATATATATATATATATATATATATATATATATATATATATATATATATATATATATATATATATATATATTTATATTATCATCTTATATTTACTTTTTTTCAATTGCAATTTTATCCAGGACTATTATAATCTGTTCTACATAAACTCATAAAGTTATTGAATGTCTGATAGTATACGAATACTGAAACACTATTTTTTTCGTTAAAAAAATTATATATGTATATGTTCAGCACTCTAATAGCTTTCTGCATTGGTAAAACTGGCGCGGCACTGAAACTCGATTAGTTCTGTCACAAAGCTGCTCTAGGGCAGTCCCAATGGATCACAAATTTTATAAATTCCGTTTCGGGTTTCGGTAACACTACAGCTGTTTGTTTTTTGAGGTTATGTTAGTTAAGTTCCGCTTTTTTATTTTTAATCGTAAAATTGAAGTTTTTCTTTGTTTATGAAATGTAAAAATTTTTTTGAAATTAATAACGAATTAGTAACCCTTTGTGTCCCTATTGATGACTGGGATACGCCTTTTAAGTTGACAACTGAGTATTTTTATTTAAACTTTTTCTGGCCAGACTGCTTCTTGAGAGAGTGTGCTTTGATTACAGATTACGATGAATTCACCTGTTCTTACATTATTGATTTAATAAATAATGGTATGGTTTCATTGAAAGAACCTCTACCAAATATTTAAAGAATGGAAGATTTTGGCAGGTAGGTTGTATGCTAAGGTAACCATGCAGTCAGTAATTTACCTTATATGAAGTGTATTTATATATATTTATATATATATATATATATATATATATATATATATATATATATATATATATATATATATATATATATATATATATATATATATATATATATAATTCAAATCAAATAATATAGTTTCCCAATGGAGAACGCTATAAGCAAGATGAACGAAGTGATGGTACGCGTTCCGTTCACAAATAATAGGTTCTGTGACGTAAATGGAAACAAGCTAACCTCCGAATCTCGACTCTGTGGTTTTTAGATTTAATAACGTTTCAGATATCAGATCTTTTCAGGAATACTACTTCTACCCTCCATAAGGAATACGAATAATCAGTATTTTATTTGCAGTCAGTGTAGTTAAAACCACGTTAAAACAGTCGTTGATCAAATTGTGTTCAATGTGTTCCAAATGTGTTGCATTGGAGTAATAAACAGTAATGAATATTAATTATATTTAAAAAATGTAAGGAGTCTAATAAAAAATTAGAAAAGCTTGTAGCACTCAAGTTAAAAAAAAAATGAAATAAGATTGAACAAAAAGGATATAATATATTATTTAGATTCACGTTGTCTAAATAGAAAAATCGTTATGAACAGTGATAGTGATAGTTCTTCCATTAACGAATCTGCTGATGATTGTATAGCACTTTGTAATAATGAAGTACTTGAACATAATGGGGACTATTCTGATAGCAATGAGTTCAAAATACTCATAGCAACTGATATACATTTAGGTTATAAAGAAACTGACCCTATACGTGGTAAATTATTTATTGATTTTAACCAATGAAACTACATATATTAACTAAAATTTATTTTAGGTGAAGATACATTCAAAACATTTGAGGAAATCCTTCAAATTGGTACAGCTAGTGAAGTTGACTTCATCCTTCTTGGTGGTGATTTATTTCATGACACAAAACCTACTCCTTATTGCATTAATAAATGTATTGGATTATTAAGGCAGTGAGTTATATTTTATTCAATGAATATCTGAAAATTGAGATATTTTGTTTTATGAAAACATACTTCTTATTGAAAAAATACTTTTTTAAATCTTTCTTAATTGCTCTTAGAATTTCACCAAAATGCTATCAAATAATATATTTAAACACTATATAAAATCTTTTTCTATACTTATATACATTTTACACACACATATCGTCGTTGCCGCGGTGAAACCTCCTAAGTGACAAAAACATGATTTGACAGGAGAAGCAAATAACTGATTTGTTATAGTTATTAATAGTACCTTTTTCCCAGAAAAAACAAAACTTCAACCACAGAGATAAACTACTGTGAAACCACCTATATAAGGTCTGAGCCTTGGAATTGTCACATAGGTGATTTGTATGGTACCTTTAGCGGTGCGGTTAACTCTTACACATAGCAGGATTCTTTTTGATCAATTTAAACCGTGTTACGTTCTTTTAACACATGAATGCTTTTTATTAGCACGTAGGTGGTAAAATCTTGTTTCCAATTATATCAAAATCACGTTTTAAATTTTTTGTCACATAGGAGGTTTCACCGCGGCAACGACGACATATCTATATATATATATATATATATATATATATATATATTTATATATATATATATATATATATATATATATATATATATATATATATATATATATATATATATATATATATATATATATATATATATAAATAATATAATTATAATTATATTTCAGTAGTTTTCTGTAATCTATATTTTTTAAAAGGTACTGCTTAGGGGACAAACCTGTTAGTTTTGAAATTCTTTCTGATCAAAGAATAAACTTTGACCACACATTGAATAAAAGAGTCAACTATGAAGATCCAAATTTGAATGTGGGAATACCAGTATTTTCTATTCATGGAAATCATGATGATCCAACTGGAAAGAATCATACTTCTGCCATGGATATTATGGCCTCTACTGGTCTCATAAACTATTTTGGACGATGGGAGGATTTAACTAAAGTAGAAATCAATCCTATACTACTGAAGAAGGGAAAAAGTTTACTAGCATTGTATGGCTTATCTCATATTTCAGATCAAAGATTAGGACGATTATTTTTAGAACAGAAGGTGTGTTTTATTGGTTATGTATTATAAAGTGTAGTTTGTTCGTGGTTAGTTTACCTTTAAACATTTTTAAAGTAACTTTCAATTGATTTACCATATATTTATTGTTGGTTGATACAATTAAATTTTAGTCTATCTGTGTAATGTTTTTAGTGTTTGTAGATTCTTGTATTAATTAAAGACTAAATAGAATGTAAAATATAATAAAATATTGAATATCTACTACCGTTTTCATTGAACGGAAATTCAATGACATACTATATTTTCTTTTTCCTATGATTTTGTGTATTATCATTTTTAGGTTTCTATAGCTAAACCAGGTAAGGTTGAAGGAGAGGAATTTTTCAATCTACTAGTACTTCATCAGAATAGAGCAGCAAGAGGCCCGAAAAACTTTATTCCCTCAGATGCTATTCCAAAGGATATAGATTTAGTAATGTGGGGACATGAACATGACTGCAGAATTACACCTGAGAAAGATGGTGGTGTTTATATCAGTCAACCTGGTTAGTGAAAGTGAATTTTAGGATAGTTATTACGTTACATATACTATATGATTTTTGAGGGAAAATTTATTTGTGATTATTTTTCATCAAAAAAGCACAATTAACATATTTTGATAACTTCCATTATTTTTTGCTTAGGCAGTTCTGTTGCAACCTCTTTGGCTGAGGGAGAATCGATTACTAAGAAAGTAGGTGTTTTGAAAATATATGAGAAAAAGTTCAAAATTGATGAGGTGGAATTGCGTACAGTCCGGCCATTCATATTTGAAGATTTCATTTTAGATTTACCAAATGTGCCAATGGAGGAACAGTCTGAAAAATCAATGAAAAAAATTAGAAATCGTGTTGAATTTATGATTGAAAGCGCGGCACAGTTGAGTAAGAAAATTAAATTTCTGTTTTGAGTTACAATTGAAATTACCTTGTTTACAGAATGGTTGTTATTTTTTATTAATTTTTTCAGATCGTATTCCAGAAGGCATACTGCCGCTCATAAGATTAAGAGCATATTATAAACATGAAATGCAAGTATTTAATGCTATTAAATTCAGTCAACAGTTTGTAGGAAAAGTGGCAAATCCAGAAGATATTTTGAAATTCATGAGTGTATCAGGTGCAAAGAAGAAACAAACTACCTTTAATAAAAATTTGGATGAAGATTTACTCGCAGGAGTGAGTTACAAAGAAAGAAAAATTGAATTTTTTAGGATTTTTAATGTCGTGTATATATATATATATATATATATATATATATATATATATTTATATATATATATATATATTTATAGATATATGTATATATATGTATATATATGTATATATGTATATGTATATATATTATATATATATATATATATATATATATATATATATATATATATATATATATATACACTGGCCAGCAAAATTAACGCACCACTAAAATTTGGGTCAATTTCAAAGTTAATTTTCTCGCGAACTGCTGAATCGATTTAGATAAAAAAAATTTTAAATGTAGCTTAAATCTTCGGAAATGACGTTATGCAAAGAGAGAAAATTTAAATTCGAGTTTTAGGCATATACTGGGTGTTTGAAGAAAAACTAGTAAAATGCACAACTTTTGTCATATTCTGTGGGAATTCCCATCAACAGTATTAGGTGTCTCTCTAAGTCAAAATATAGCCCCATCTTTTACAAGCATTTTGTTTTTTTATTCACGTTTTTATCTCACATATTATATGAAATACGGAATTGAATGTCGAAAAAAGACTTAAAGACTTCAATTTGCTAGGGAACATGTGAACTGGACTGCTGAAGATTGGGAACGAGTTTTGTTCACTGATGAGACGAGGTTTTATCTCTACAGCAAGGATCGAAGCTCAGAAATTATTCGACAGCCCAACGAACTTTATTCACAAAATAATATTCGCTAAACCGAGTTATTTAATGGAGGCTCTGTGATTTTTTGGGATGGAATTTCTTTGGCAGCTCGTACAGACATCATGTCCATTCATGGAGCACCTTCAAATAGCGAAAAGTAAATTGACGAAATTTTGTCAGAGCATGTGGTCCCTATGGCTGGTTATATTGGAGATAATTTTATACTAATGCAAGATAATGCCAGACCACATACTGCGAAAATAGAACTAAATTATCTAAATCAGGTGAATATTGAGGTCCTAGATTGGCCTCCAGGTAGTCCAGACCTCAACCCCCACCTGCCTCCTTGGATGATGTAGAAAACATTATGAGGGAAATATGGACAAATATAGATCAAGCAAAAATAAGACGTCTGGTTCAAAATATGGGTCGTCGATGTCAATCAGTTATAAGGAATAGGGGAGAAAACACCCGATGTTGACTTTTTATTTTAATGTTTAAGATTTTATTTCAAATTTTTTTAAAATTTTAGTTGTCACGTTATACATTAAATTCCGTATTTCGTTTAATAAGCAAGATAAAAAAGTGAATAAGAAAACAAAATGCTTGTGAAAGATGGGGCTATATTTTAGCTTAGAGAGACACCTAATACTGTTGATGGGAATTCCCACAGAATATGACAAAAGTTGTGCATTTTACTAGTTTTTCTTCAAACACCCAGTATATGCCTAAAACTCGAATTTAAATTTTCTCTCTTTGCATAACGTCATTTCTGAAGATTTAAGCTACATTGAAAAAAAGTTTCATCTAAATCGATTCAGCAGTTCGCGAGAAAATAAACTTTGAAATTGACCCAAATTTTAGTGGTGCGTTAATTTTGCTGGCCAGTGTATATATATATATGTATATAAATGTATATATATATATATATATATATATATATATATATATATATATATATATATATGTATATAGATATATATATAGATATACATATACATGTACATGTACATATACATATACATGGAATGAGGGTTATTCTGGGATGTAATCGATATACTAGTATTAGATTAATGCTCGGGAATTTGGATTGGCTATCAGTTGTTGAAAGACTATTTAAAATTACAATGATTTTTATATATAAAGTCTTGAATAATTTACTTCCAAAATATTTTGATGAGTTTATAACATATAGGTCTCAGGTTCACACTCACAATACGCGACACTATACTGATTGCCATTTACCCAGATATAACCTTAATAGTTCGATGAGGTCTTTATTTTATAGAGGTCTCAAAGAATTTAATGCGTTACCTGTTGGAATACGGAGTTCAGCATCACTTGGCGTTTTTAAGAGAGAAATCATGAAGTATATCAGGTCGTGTTGAACTGCTTGTGAACATGTAGATGTGTGAGAATTGCTGATTTTGTTTTCTATATTGGAATTTTTGTTTTGTTTGGATATTGTATATGGATTAAATTTGTAATCTAATCCTGAAATATCGTTGTTTGCTTTGGTTGGTATGCGTATACAATTTGTTTAGGTATTTATGTATCATTGAATTTAAAATTTAATTCATTTGTATATTAGGATGTAACCTATTAATGAATAAACATTATTATTATTATTATACATATACATATACATATACATATACATATACATATACATATACATATACATATACATATACATATACATATATATATATATATATATATATATATATATATATATATATATATATATATATATATATATATATTTATATATATATATATATATATATATATATATATATATATATATATATATATATATATATATATATATATATATATATATATATATAATAATAATAATAATAATACTTTATTTCAATTACATCATAATCAAGTCAGTACAAAAGTTTATTATTTCTCCAGCGGAATATTAAAATCATCTATTCCATAAGGAGGATTTTGAAGTAAATATGTTTTTAGATTTTTCTTCAGGATTTTTTTATCCAATCCTCTCCAATGTCTGGGTAATTTATTGTATAGTACAACTCCTAGAGATCTTCTTGAAGTAACTTGTAATCTTGATTTCGTAATATACAAGTTGTCTTTTGTCCTAATACTATATGGCTGGTTTTCTGATCTTGTGGTATACAGCTCTGAATGTTTAATTATTTCCATCACCAGTTTCATTATGAGTTCAGCTGTTAATGTGAGGACTCCATTTTTGATGAATAAGGGCTTATATATTATTATATTATTATATATATATATATATATATATATATATATATATATATATATAATATATATATATATATATATATATATATATATATATATATATATATATATATATATATATATAATATTTATATATATATATATATATATATATTTATATATATATATATATATATATATATATATATATATATATATATATACAGGGTGTCCCGTAAATAACACGCCACAGTGACACTGGAGGTAGATTGGCTTCAGGTCAATCAGATAACATCAATATGACCTTAGTAAAAGTTTTCTGGTTTTCGAGATATTGCCACTCTTATGTTTTTTTCAAAAATCTATACTTTTTGGTCATGTTCTCGCCTGTTTTGAATATAAATAAGTTCTAACTCATGGTTTTTTTTCTTGTGCTATCATCAATATATGGTTGAGACAATCGACCTATCATTTCACTAAAAACTAGCTCGCTAACCTCAAAAAAAAATTAAGTTGTTTCAATTTAATTTAAATCCGAAAACCTTAAGTAAAGTTTGACTATTTACTGTGAAAAAATATTGTACCAGACAGAATCAGCAAATGATCTTAAAAACTAGCCTATTCAATGCTCTTTCGAAAGCGGTACAACATTTGTGGTTTTTTTCTTTCAAAAGTCTGAAAATTCCAATTTTTGTCATTGAAGTCGTGCTACTTGCGAAATACACTGCGCCGCAAATTTAACGTATAGCTTATATATTTCCTAAGTTTTGACTGAATATTTTCTCAGGCGGTGATCCGATTTTAATGAATTTTTCACCAAATAGTAGCTCCGTTCTTTGAAAAAATGTAATAGTTATAAGATGATCAAAAAAAATGAATAAACTTATTGTACAGGGTGTTTGAATAGCGACATGTTTTCTTCGTCCAAGTTTACATCCTTCTGCGGGCAATATCGGGTAGCTCAGACTTGTAGTATGGAGAGATATGCAAAACCAAATAAACACAGTTTCTACTTGTAAAGAAATTTTGTATACACAGCCTTCTTCACAAATTAACAAAAAAGTTTCAAAAAATTTCGTTTGAAAAGTGTGAGAATTATAAAACATGAATATCTTCCGAGTAGCTCAAGATAAACAGACGATTGAAAAAACAAATTACTCAGAAGTCATGCGATTATAATACCGTCTATTCTTTTTCTGCCTGAGCTACCCCATATTGCCCGCAGAAGGATGAACTTGGACGAAGAAAACATGTCGCTATTCAAACACCCTGTACAATAAGTTTATTCATTTTTTTTGATCATCTTATAACTATTGCTTTTTCTCAAAGAACGGAGC
>JARQZK010001466.1:607500-742500 GCA_030704885.1 Cynegetis impunctata | reverse complement strand
TCCTAACGATTATAGGCCAGTTTCAGTTCTCCCAATTTCCTCGAAGTTGCTAGAAATGATCATAGCAGATCAACTAGAATCATTTCTAGAAAAAAATAATTATATATCTGAAGACCAGTTTGGTTTTAGGAAGAACAGAAGCACTATTGATGGGATTAGGTCTCTGTATGATTTTATTTTGGATGGTTTTGAAGACCACCAGATGACATCCGTTAAGTTTTGTGATTTATCCAAGGCTTTTGACTGCGTGTATCATAACCTCTGTCTGGAAAAATTAGAGTACTATGGAGTTAGAGGTGTTGCAATGAGCCTTTTTAGTTCCTACTTAGAGAATAGAAAACAAGTCGTAGTTCATAATCGGCAGGTAAGCTCCATGATTGATACTAAGCAGGGAGTACCTCAAGGCTCTGTACTAGGTCCCCTTTTGTTTATAGTGTTCATGAATGACTTGCCTGTAAATGCACATTGTCACACAGTCTTATATGCGGATGACACAACACTTGCTATAAGGGATAAAGATTTGAAGAACCTGAAAATGAGGGCAACACAGATAGAGGAAGAGACAGTTAGTTGGTTCAATACCAATAAACTTTATTTAAATAAATAGAAATCGCAAACAGTTGTCTTTACTACATCTAGGAAAATGCCTTCTGGTTGTGCAAAGTTTCTTGGAATGAATATTGACAGTAGGCTTTTGTGGAAAGATCAATGTTCTATATTAAAAAATAAATTACATAGTGCAATATATGCAATACGCCGAGTTCGGCAAATTATAAGCCATAGTGCAGCTTTATTAGCTTATCATGCATTATTTCACTCAAGACTGCTTTATGGTCTGGAATTGTGGGGCACTTCTTGTTATCTGCAGGAAGTGTTTGTTGTACAGAAGGAAGCTATCAGAGCCTTGGAAGGTGTGAACTCAAAAACTCACTGTAAGCCCTTATTCATCAAAAATGGAGTCCTCACATTAACAGCTGAAGTCATAATGAAACTGGTGATGGAAATAATTAAACATTCAGAGCTGTATACCACAAGATCAGAAAACCAGCCATATAGTATTAGGACAAAAGACAACTTGTATATTACGAAATCAAGATTACAAGTTACTTCAAGAAGATCTCTAGGAGTTGTACTATACAATAAATTACCCAGACATTGGAGAGGATTGGATAAAAAAACCCCGAAGAAAAATCTAAAAACATATTTACTTCAAAATCCTCCTTATGGAATAGATGATTTTAATATTCCGCTGGAGAAATAATAAATTTTTGTACTGACTTGATTATGATGTAATTGAAATAAAGTATTATTATTATTATTATTATTATTATATATATAATATATATAATATATATATATATATATATATATATATATATATATATATATATATATATTATATATATAATATATATATATATATATATATATATATAATATATATAAAATATATATTATATATAATATATATATATATATATATATATATATATTTATATATATATATATATCTGAGATTGAATTCTCGCACATCACTTGGTGAAACATCATAAAGAATAAAGTATAAACTTTAAAATAAAAACACTTGGCTTATGTTTCACAATATAAAAAATCTTTAGATACTGTACTTAGCAGTAATAAAAAGTCGACATGTTTCGAGCTATGAACTCATTATCAAGACTGACGTCAGTCTTGATGATGAGTTCAAAGCTCGAAACATGTCGACTTTTTATTACTGCTAAGTACAGTATCTAAAGATTTTTTATATTGTGAAACATAAGCCAAGTGTTTTTATTTTAAAGTTTATACTTTATTCATTATATATTATATATATATATATATATATATATATATATATATATATATATATATATATATATATATATATATATATATATATATATATATATATATTGTTAGAAATTAGCCGACGGAGAATTGAAAGTCTCTTGTTCTGGTTATTTTCGACATTATTATGAAAGCCGCTGCCGGTCAAAGGGAGTATCGAATGACGACGTGGTGAGAGGTTCTTGTGCGTTGTTTAGTCTGGAGTGCTGAGTATTTTTTTATTTGATTTATTAAGTACTTGAGCCACGTAAATTATTATTGGGTCGCACAGGAATGAAAATAACAAGGGTTACGTCGACATTCAGGTAATCTCTGCTCGGGTGAACTTGCCGCTTTCGCTGTGTTGTATTTCCTTGAGTTTTGAATTATTGAAAAGTAAATGTTCTTGACTATAAGTGAATTTAATTTCTTATCTTATTAATTATTTAAATTTCTAACAATATATATACAACTATCAAAATTTGGGTAAATGCAGTCTACATTTTAGCACCTACGAACTTTAGAGATGTTATGTACGAACCTCTTGGTGATTTTGTGTAGTTTGAGACAATATACAGTCAAATAAGAGGTCCCAAAAGGATTTACTAATTGCCAAGTATTACTTTTTAAGGAAAGCAAATTTCTGGTTTAGTGATTTCTTCAATGAATCCCATTAATGGTGATAATATTAGTCTCATTTTCTCTTTTACTTAGTTTCAATAGCAAAGGTGTATTAATACAATTAAAGAAAAGTTTACACTAAGCTTGCTCTTAAATTAAATATTTATAATAAATTGAGAAATGTAGTGGCAAAATTTGAGCCTTTAAGTTTTATTCAGTTGAAAACGATGAAAATTCCACTCATGTGTCATAGGCAGAATGGTATAAAATAAAATTCACATATTGTCAGTTTGATTGAAAAGCTTTGGTGTTTGTGAGAGGTCTTTCACTTCATGATGACAACATTATTCTCTGAACATGAACATAAAAAAGAAAAAAGGTTTACGTAAATTTTTTTTATCACAATAATAATTTTCCAAGAAATTACTTCTGAATTTCTCAAATGATCATGAACTTCTACTCATAAATAAATAATAATATACCTTAATTGAATATATTACAAAAAAGAGAATTGATATTATTTTATTAGTAACATACTGAATAGTGCGACTCAATTGTCCATAATATAGATTCATTAAAATAAAGATCCGTTTACGAACCCCGACCACGTGAATCCGAGCGACTGAAATTGCGTAATTTTCTCGCAAGTCGGTGAAACTTCTAACGCTCAACCCCCCTTAGGTGCTTCATAGTTGTTATTTGGGATGTACCACGGGACTGTACGGGCCCCTTTCTTGCAATTAAAACATAAATGCATTCTTTATCAACACGCAAAAGGCACGCAACACCACGAAGGTCGAAAACGGCGAACGATTTATACGTTTAATATTGTATATTAGAAATAGTTTTTTTATTATATTATACATATTTGACTGTATTGAATATACACATATACATCATCTAAAATTGATTCTGAAGTATTTGAAAATGAAATATATTTTTACAGATACATGCTAATAGGGTTGAGGATATAATATTGAAATATTTTGAAGATGATAAAAACAAGTTATTTGTATTATCTGCAAAGGGTTTCACTGAAGGCGTTGTAAAATACATAGATACCGACGACAATGATGCTCCAACACGCATTATGCAGTGAGTGTAGTACTCTTATATTGTTTTTTTCGCAATTAACGATATTTTTTAGACATCAGTTCCAGAAAACCTTTGATAAGCTGAAGGAGTTATCACCAGAAGATGATGAAATTGAGGATTGTCTAATCAATTTACGCAATATGAGAGCTTCACAGAAAGATGAAGAAGAAGTATGTATTAATTTGAAATTATAAATCATTCAGTTTTTGATATGATAATAATTTTAGTATCGAATTTGTTACAATTGAAAATTTTCATACATTTGATTTTTTTATGTTTTCAGTTCAAGAGAGTTTTGAACAACCGTGGTGTAATAAAAAGAGAACCGATGAATGTTGATATTGATGAAGGACTTATACAAGAAATTAGTGATGATGATGACGATAGAGATACTGGTATAGGTGCATCAAATACTTCTGTTACATCACGCCCTACCAGAGGACCTGGCTCAAGAGGAGGAAGAGGATCGAAAGGTGGACGGGCTAGAGGCTCAAGGAGGAAGACAGCGGCATGAATTTCTTTTACATAATTGGAAAAAAATATTGAAACTTATTCGCCTCTATTTAATTTTGAAATTTTTGTGATATCTTTGAAGGATCTTATGAATTTCCATGAACTATTCAAAGTTTGAGATATGTTAAATTATTTGGTTCAAGTAATGATAAGTGATAATTATTGTCAATACAGACACATTTGTTAAGTATCTAACAGTTGGACTAAACATAGACAGAAGTGTTCGGATCCGTTTTATTCAAAAAGTTGTAATGTTATATTGAAAATTTTTTATTTGTAAACATTTTCATGAAGTGGTGCTCCATAATAATGAACGTCTGAGTGAAAAAAAACATTTCGCTCAACGTTTCGCCAATATATTCAATAATAAAAATTCTCAACATGTTTTGTTTAATGAATACATTCCCAAGACTGGATAATGAATTAATTACTTGAAACATATTGAAAAAATGGCGAATTCCGCGTGTTTCAATCCTCCCTGAAATATGTGTCAGGGGGGATGGCTTTGAGTTTTAGGGATGAACTCCTTCAGAACAGAGGATACACTTGTATGCACAAGTGCATTTTGGATGGGTGAGACAGGATATTTATGGAGCAGAGGGAGTGTGGGTAGGGTTCAGAGGATAAAACTGGCCCAGCATTCGCCTTGTAATTATGCCAGCATTGACTTACTTAACGCCATGAGGAAACCTAAGAGAAAAACTCATGGCAGACCAGTCGACCATGGGGTTTGAAGCCGGCACCTCCCAAATAGTAGCCAGAGTACCTAAGTGCTTGGCTCAATTTTTATATCTGTGAAACGTTGTCAGTGTTCATTTTAACTACCAATATTGATCGCGTTTCATCAAATGAACAGCGAAAATTCGTTGTCATTATACTAGCTTACATCCTATACGTTTAATAGAAAATTTTGTTTAGTGAACTACAGTTTCCATGGAATTCAGTGGCGACTCGTGCACTCGTGAGTTTGGATTCCGTTGGGCGCAAAAATAATATTTGGATATTCATATTTGTGTTTCAATTAAAATATTGAAATATCGATACTTCCAACATCCGGATAGATCTGGTTTTGATTTTAGGCAAAATTTTTAGTCATTAGAATATCTTTGAAGGATTTATCAATTTATCTAAATCAATAAATTTCTTAATGTAACCTTGCTTCTCACCTACTTATCTTTTAAAGCTAAAGTCCATTCTTCTTTCTTTGTTCGCGATGAACTTCTCTATTACCTTTTCATTAAAATCAGGAATTGTTTGAACCATAGCACTTTCAATTGATAACATGCCCAAAATACTAAGGGTGTTGGGCGCTTACACGCTTTAAGCGTATGCGTTCACGCTCGCTTTAAGCGTATGCGTTCACGCTCGCTTTAAGCGTATGCGTTCACGCTTAGAAGCACAGATTATTGACGTTCTTGTTGGCCTACTAGCGCTTAGAGACGCTCACGCTTTGGCTTTGAACATTAAAGATGAATGTCAGATCTTCTTTTTACGCTTAAGTAGGCAAAAGCCCGATAGTTCACGCAAATACTGTGCTGTAACATTTCCCTACAAATTTATTAATTATCGACAACAAAAGTTAGGTTAGCTTACGCTTAGTGTTAAGCGTTTGTGAGCGCGGGTCGACCACAGAGAACGAAGCTTATAAGCGCTTAAAGCGTGTAAGCGCCCAACGCGAATGCACCCTAAGACGATCTTCACACAGAGTATTTCTTAGAAATGATTTGATAAGTTTTAATTTCGAAAAACATCTCTCTGGTTCTGCTGTTATCATTGGTATAGTCACTAGTATTCGCAAAGTTTTAGTAGGTAATTTCTTTAAAAGCAGTATCCAAATCTAACGGCAGGATAAAATGTAATATGTTTAAGCAGCACGAAATGTCTGAATTGTCTATTATTGCTGAATGAGAATCTTCTTCCGGTGCCATACCCGGTTTCTAGCGTAGGCGACTTCACTACAACTATTCGTGCTGTGCGTGATACAAGGGTACACGAATAGAAGGGACCTACAGTTTTACGACGGTCCCGAACTTTTTTTTTTTTTTTTGTAAATCGAGGTGAAAACTTCAAAAGCGATACCGGTTGCGAACCCGGCCTGTGTGGGATTCAATAGTTGATATATATATATATATATATATATATATATATATATATATATATATATATATATATATATATATATATATATATGTATATATATATATATATATATATATATATATATATATATATATATATATATATATATATATATATATATATATATATATATACATATATATATATATATATATATATATATATATATATATATATATATATATATAAATATATATCAACATTGCCTACCCACTAAAAACACATCTGTTCTTTCGGTTTCCGGGCATAAGCCTACTAAACCTCCAGTCTCACACTTAGATTAGGACTCTCGTGCTGCGGTCAGCACTAGAACCTGTTCCCTTTCTTGTGTCTATATTTCAAGACCCAAATGTATATCTCTCTGCGTCGCGTCGCATTGATTTTGAAATCAAGTAAACATACCTGACGACTGCCCGTGGCATTCTCTGTCGACTGGAAGTATGTTCGCTTCATCCCAGGTTGGTTCGATCTTGAACAATACTCATCACTCCGACCTCGAGATCCAACATCCATTTTCACACTCGTCGTCTGTAACTGCCATTACTCCGACATCGAGATCCAATATCCATCTTCACTCTCGTCGTCTGAAACGAGCATCATTCGTCTTCGAACCTGACGATCCGCTTCCATCCCACCGTGCCGTCCTCTGTTGGGCGCTGCTCCTTACTAGCGAACCGATGAAGAACGTGTCTGATGAACAATCTCTCAGCCCATCTAGGTCCATCTTCACTCCTCGTCGTCTTCAGTTTCAGTCGCTTGCCGTCGAATTCACCGCTTTCCCAGGGCGATGCTGCTTCCTCGGTGGTCTGGTCTCGAATGGGTCCCGAACGTCTTTATAGAGAGGCTTTACTAGACAGAATACTTCTCGGTGGTTTGCTCTGTTCAGTAGGAAAAAATGTTTAATTCCGTTATTAAAATTTCTTTATCCATATATGATGAAAATGCTAGCCAAAATTGTTCTATTCCATTTAATGGTAGGGATTTTCGAAATTCTGTATATTTTTCTTTTAAAAATAGGTTTGCCCCAGACAAATGATCTTTTAATGAAAAATGTTCTATTTGGAAAATTATAATATCGCACACTTCTCTCGCGGACCCTTTTAAATTTTCGTAATTTTTCCGTCTTCTCTTTCTATGGGGATCTATGGCGCTGTCATCAAGTACAGTATCTTCACTATCTTCAACAGATGGCAAGTTTGTTCCAATATTCTCGATTGCTTTTTTTTAAAATGTACTACTGCAATCTGGATTTTTACGGAATCTGATTGAATTTTATGTAACTGGCTATACATAATGTCAACATGTGGCATAACTTCCTCAAAACATTTCAGCCAAAACAAAAAGCAATTATCTTCAAGCCATTTAACAAATCTAGCAGCCTTCGTAGTTGTTTCATCATTATATTTTTTGTATGTCCTATTTCAATATTTGAAAAACATGTGAGAATTTCTTCTTTGAAAGTAGATATTTTTTGAACCATTTGAGAATTAGTGCACCTATGAGTTTGTGACGATTTTGGTATTCTTTTGTCACAAACTTCTCTTAATTGAGGCTGTTGTTTTGTCAGGGGAATTTGGCCATTTCATTTAAATTCAAAAAAATTATTGTTACGCTTGATATACTTGATACGGTTTGTTCTGATAACTTGTTAAATTGGTGAGCATAGCAGTACACAAAAAAAATGTGCTTTTTTATATATTTCTTTAATTTTAATATTTACTCCTCCCAAATGGCCTCTCATGACTGCTGTCGTAAAATACACTTGGATATCAGATTAGCCACTTGACCTTCTGTATTGAAAAAGCCCCAAAACCTTTCCAAAATTTCGGTGTTTAATTCGTACCGGAACACTAAAACCATCTGACACAATTTCTTGCAAAATATGAT
Source organism: Cynegetis impunctata (assembly GCA_030704885.1). NCBI lineage: Eukaryota > Metazoa > Arthropoda > Insecta > Coleoptera > Coccinellidae > Cynegetis > Cynegetis impunctata. The sequence goes on along the minus strand of JARQZK010001466.1, from coordinate 734,418 downwards.
CCCAGAGACTTCTAACGTACATTGCAACAATTCATTTTGTATTGTTCTCGAAGTCCCTCTAAGTAACTAGTTCAAAATTATATATTTATGTGTTAAAATTTAAAAAATACAATCTTTCTAGAATTCTTGGGAGGGCGGAGTCTCAGAGTCTTCCCTTACCAGCCGCCACTGATAGGATTCCCCGCGTTTCCCAAAACACTGATAATATGCATGGAATGAACTTCAAAAAGCAAATTTATGTCCTCATTGTCATCAATTTCATTTATGTTTACACCATTCATGTCGTTATGTGCGACGTGCGTGTAACCGCACTACATAGAGTGTATTCCGAATGTTATTTTCATCTCTACAGAGACGTATCTGCCTCCTGGCATCTTTTTCAACCATTTATCTATTTTATGAAAACTATAATGTTTGACTATAAATTCACCATTATTATCAGCTTTTTTAGTATTCAAATGAAAAAGGGGCCTAACAAACACTGGCGACTCTGTCTGGATGTGGATGATCACCTATACAAGGCGAGTCTTCTAAATAATTTTTAAGTATTGTTCAACTACTAGCTTCGTAAAACGGAACGCGATCCACCCGAATATTGCCTTTTTTCCTGTATTGTGTTCGCGACTGTATTCAGCCTAAGATAATAATAAATACTGAATGTCGAAACGGTCATATCCTAGTCTCTCAGAAAAAAGAAAAATGTAGGCAGTTATTGGACTGCCGACAGAAGTGGAAACTTGTAACATTGGATAAGCTTTTTTTCTTTAATATTTATATTAATTATAGTATGAATAATTAACATTTCATAATTTGATTATATACAATTTTCATATAGTTTATTTACCAATCAAATCATACGATGGGTTGCGCAAGCCCGGTACAAAATATGAATATAACTTAATTGAATATATTCGTCTGCATGTATAAAGGCTGCTGCGTATAGCCAGTCTGGCTCAACACGTCACTAGCATGTCGGTGGTGATGCGAACCCATCATAAATTTTGCCGCTACCAAAAATCACTCAACGCGGCTAAAGAAGTTTTCACTTCGAAAAGCTGCAAATCAGAAAGAAGTTATTGAAAAGTTACCTAAATTAAAATCCTGGTTTGAATCACGAGCTTCTGTTAGTAGCACTTGAATATCTTATAAACTTCCTATTATTAGGGGATCCCAAGTAAGCTCGACCTTCACGCATCTGCTTACCGGATAAAAATTATTTTTTATCAAATACAATAGGTATGTTTCTGAACAGATGCCAAGAGGGTTGCCATAAAATAAATGTTCATGGCTATAATTAATTTAAATTACAAAAAGGAATTATTTTGTCAAAATTCACTTACGTCCTTACCAAAAAACTCAGCTCCTACCTTTTTCCGGTCCCTATTACCTGGATGCCCTGTATAAACAGGTAAGTTATTATGAGTAATTGCGCTCATCTGCTGACCACTTGAAATATATATTGAAAAAAGGTAATTTTAGTGCGAATACAGTAGGATATGGTTGACTGTAAAAATCCGATCATAAATAAAGGTTGCCTGCCTTTAAATTAAAAAATTGGAGCGAGCAAACATGTATGACCTTTGATGATCACGTTGTGTATTATACAAAAATTTCTAAATGACGAACAAAAGTATTTTTTATGAAAATTAAATGATATATAATTTGTAATTGATTTTAATGAAAAATTTTTTGAACGTTTCGACAACCTAAAGGTTTTGAATTTAGTGACGTACAGTTAAACAAAGACTTATAGAGTTTATAGGTTATCATTCCTCGTGTTATAAGGGGGTGACTGTTTTGAAAAAAAAAATTCAATGGTCATTTCAATGCATTTGTTAAAAATCTTGAAGTAAGTGGTATATTATCAATTACGTTTCTAATTGATATAAAAAAAATTTAAAATTTTATTTACAAGAAGTAGGTATGTCAATTATTTGAATTGAATCAAGTATTAATACAAGTCAATTCGAAACTTCAGAAGCTAGTATTTTTTGAAAGTTAGAATCTCACAAAAATTTTGAATCGAATAGAAGAATCCTTTTTCAAAACATCGAATCAATACGATGTATTTTATTTATTTTTATTTGTTCACCCACATGACAATACATAACATCGAATGGAGTCGATGCATCAATGTTTAATGAATATTCCTATACAGCTGTTGTACTGCGTCCTCCTCTATCGCAATGCCACCCTGTCCTACATGTTTTCTCGCTCCAATTGTTATTTAAACACCTGGCAACCTTTATTTATGAACGGATTTTTGCAGGCAACCCTATACTACTGTATTTGCAATAAAATTACCTTAATTTTATTATATATTTCAAGTGGTAAGCAGCTGAGCGTAATTATTCATATCAACTTACCTGTTTATACACGTATCAGGTAATAGGGACCATGAAAAGGTAGCCAACCTAGCTGATGCAGATTTTGTATATTATATGCATTCATTCGGAGTTGAGTTTGTTTGGCAAGGACATCAGTGAATTTTGAAAAAATAATTACTTCTTGTAATTTTAATTAATTATAGCCATCAACATTTTTTTAACGCAACCCTATTGGTGTGTGTTCAGAAACATATTTCATTGGATAAAATATAATTTTTATCCATTAAGCAGATGAGTGAAGATCGACCTCACTTGGGATCTTAGACTATATATGATGAGTCGTGTAGACAACACATTTGGGGAACTTCAGAATTTTGCTCCTCACAACCCCGGTGACTCCACTGACAACTATTTCATTGGAACAAAAACTGTTATCCAAGTAAAAAAACATTTCACAACATTCCAAGGTTTGAAAAAAAAAGGGTGATCAGTAGAAATGCGTGACTCAGTTTGCAGGGACTGTAATTCTCACATTCTTAGTCCTATTGAAACTTTCATTTCCATTTGAAATCAGTGACATGAGTAGGGCGGCCACTTTTCGAAAAAAGCAGACCCGGAGATTTTAGAATGAATGTTTTTCTAATAAAAAATACCATTTTTATAGTTTATAGTAAAATAATTCATTATTCGTAATGGTAATGCATTTTTTTATATTCAAATTACCTAGCTAGTGGTAGGTTCACTTGGATTAGCTTACACTTGAAACAATATTTTTTAATTTGGAGTTACGCTCATCTGTGTACAAATTTTAAACATTGGAACAAACGCGTGTCACGAATGCATTACTTATTCGGATTGAAAAAATATTTCCAATTATTTTCGGCTATTCTGTGAAGTCTTAGGATGTGGCGACTTTGAATAACTGAACCTATCGTAAATCAACAGAGAGTTTTAAATGATTGGATTGTGCGTATTGAGCAAATACAAGACTCAATTTATTGGTTTCGTTATAAAGTCCATCTTCGTCCACAATTTTTAAACCAAGTGACAACAGCTTCCACATCATTTGTTAAATCGAATTGGGAAAATATTTTAAATACAGAATTCTCTAAAACTCAGTAGATAGGCTAGGCCGGTTCTAACGGGTCGGGAAAATCCGACCCAGTGCGCATGACCAAAAGGGAGCCATTTTCGCTACTTTAGACCTTAGATTTCCTTATGGGAATTTACATGTAAAAATGACCCAAAGTGAGCTAGAACCGGCCTAGCCTATCTACTCTGCTCTAAACCATAATATTTCTGTATATTCAAGAGTCCTTCTGTAAACCTCATTGGCTTCTTTTTTCAATTGATCCTGTTCAGGAGGCCAAAAGAACTTTTTGTTTTTCATTATTTTGGCGCTGTAAATCTCATCACGCAGATGGCTTTCAACCTTTTCTCTTATATTTCTCATAATTGGGTGCAACTCTGCAGCTCTCAAGCTATTTTTTTCAAGCATTAGTATGCATTCTACCAGTATATTCATGTAATGGTGAATGAAATATAAATGAGATTCCCTTCTTGGATTAACTTCCAGTGTCATCGGACTTGCCATGCATTTTTACGTATTCCCATATTATTTTATGATATGCTGATTCGCCATGACTTCTAAAAATATGCTGATACAGCAGGCCACGACAATATCAATCGGACAACCACAAACTCGACCATCTAGTGGGCCCATTTCGTAAAACTTTTCTATATTCAACAAAAAAATATTTGTAATTCTCTGATGTGTTTTACGCTGTTTGAAAATTTGGCATAAACCTTTATAGTCAAGTTTTCCACATCGAATGTTAAAGATTTCATGGCGTTGCTGGTAGTGTTGTGAAGAACGTGGCAATTACAATTTGCTCTAACGACTTTTGTATCTTAATATTTCTCATTAATTGTTTAGTATACGGAATTATGAGCCGGAATTGAATCCAAGCAACAAATGTGTGTCCAAGACGCATTGAAGCATAAAATGTTCAAGTTGTTGAATTTTTTTTTAGATGTTACTTTCATTGGAATCCTCAAAAAAATTCGGGCACAATCAGACGTCCCGTGAGTCTGGCGACGACAGCCATTCGTGATGGTCGTTTTCGTTTATCACTTCGTTATCACCACGCGGTTTGACCCGTAGCCCGGATATGCATCATTCAAACCCGTAGACTCCGGGTCAAACCCGGAGAGGTGGCAACCCTAGACATGAGGCTCACGGAAGGCATAACTGTCAGATAAGTTTGAATCCTTAGGTACAAGAATCAGAAACAAAATGATGTACAATACAATATTATTCCAATTTAATATTAGCCCAGTCAAGGAAGATAAAAAAATTAGCTTTATCGCAACTAATTAGGGGAAAGCTGAATTTTTGCAGGGTGTTAGTACATAAAGTATACACTAGAAAAAAAGTTCCCCCCCCACCTCTTCAGCAACCTTACAAGAGCTTCTTACAGCTAGAAAACAAATGATATTACCGGAGTGTTATTTTTTGTAAATTCTAACAATATTATAAACAAATTATGTTATATGCACTCTTTTGTAGATTTAAGGTGCTCTGAGTTATTCCTCCCCTCGATTTCATCAATCAATCTCCAAGTGAACTTCTCCTTCTATAATATCTGTCAATTGTAAAAAATTGTGTGTTACACAATGTCTAGTTGCCGTAATGCTTGGTTCGATTGCACGCGTCTATGTGTGGATATTGTAGTGGAATGATTTGTAACAGTATTTCGGACCTAATCAAAGAAATGTTAGAAGATGACTCCTTATAAAAGACAATATTAAACACAAAGTAATATTCAACATTAATAGTATCCATCTGCGCTGGAAATAATCAGTTAAAATGTACTTACTATTCCTGGTAGATTTACTACAAAACTTAATTAGTTTGTCAAGCATTGACATTATTTTGTAGACTATCAGTGAACCATAAACTAAGTTTTGTTTGAAACATTTCTTCCCATTACGTAATAATAAAAAGCTATAGTTTGTTGAAGTTACTTTTTGTTTTTTGTAGTGACAGTTTTCTGTATATGATTAAGTATTACGGCGAAACTGAGCTATCTACATAAAAAGTGCATATAACATAATTTGTTTATGATATTGTTAGAATTGAAATAAAAAAAGAACACTCCGGTATCATCATTAGTTTTGGAGCTGTAAGCTTATAACCAGATTACTGCTTTTGTAAGGTTGCTGAACGAGGGGGCAAGAAAGAGGGGTAGAGGTCGGGACTTTGTATTTCTCTAGTGTATACTTTATGTATTAACACCCTGCAAAAATGCAGCTTTCCCCTAATCAGTTGCGACACGAAATCTTCATTGACTGGGCTATATCCAAATTCATTCATTCTTCTATTCTGATAAAATTATTAGATATTTTGTTTATTAATTTTTGAAGGTTTGCATCCCAAAGTAATACATTGGTATCATTAGCAAACAATACCATCACCATCACCATCCAATACTAATAATCCATGTTAAATCATTTATGTACAGTAAGAATAATATGCTACCTTGTGGTATGTCCTGCTTGATTTGGGTCTTGTGCGATTTCATTTATTTTACTTTTTTCTGCTATCAATACTCTTTGTTCCATTGTGTTAAGTATGATCTGAACCATTTTAAAAGTTGCTCTTTTATCTCATAATTTGGAAACTGTGTTGCAGCTCGTTACTGAATGAAAAGCCAACAAATATTTGCAATAGTTTGCACACAACCATGCTTCATACACAATCCATTAATCATCAATATCTTCTATTCATGGAAACAGTAATAATGGAATGATCACAGTTTGTATTAAGATGTCAGTGTGTTCACTTTTTACTACTTCTTCGTGTGTGGCGGGAGGAGTGCTTGATACATCCATAGTTTTGTTGACGTGAGAGGACTCGGTCATCTTAAGTACAGACAGCATTTTTTCCTTAATATTTTTGGTATTGTAAATCTAAACGTCCTAAACAATGATGTGAAATGCACCTCTGAAAAGCGCGTTTTATCCTGATAAATAATCAGTCACCATTTAAGTTAATATCGAAATAAAAACCCGAGTTAATTTAATTAAATTGATTCCTAAAGTTTCCATAAGATTTAATTTTGAACCTTTCGTTCCGAGATGTATAATTTCGAAATCCAAATAGAAGTCATGTTTCTCTTTTATTAAATATCTAGCATATATTGAATCTTCGTTATGATTTATGTAACTTCGCCTGCGATCAGTAATCATTTTTTACCCCGAGGCGAAGCTAGAGGGGATTATAGTATCACGACAAAAAGTTAGTAGCTGGTCCGATTTAAAAAAATCCAACGGATATCGATAAAACACATATGGTTTCATAAGAAAAGTGTTTTAAAAAATTTTTCCCCACGAAGAATAAAAAAATTATAGCGTTTTTTAGATTTTTTGTCCATAGACATGTGGTGCTATCTATAAATCTTAAACCTAAACCGATTTTTACAATAATTAAATAAAATGATAGCATTTAATGTGTAGTTTTTTAATTTATATAATACATTCAAAAAATATTGAAGTGGCGCCACCTAGAAAAAAAAATTGGTAAAAATTATGAATTTCACTCAAATTTTTGATTATATCTCAAATACTATAAATTTCCTGACATAGTTACCATGAGGAAAAATGATCTGCGATAGACTTATCAGGCATTACGACATGCATATGAGCCGAGGGGTTTTATCATTCCTAGTGCTACGCAGTAGGGTGTCCGGATTTTTCGAAATTTCTATGTGTCCGATCTACATATATTTTATCGCAATTTCCGCATTCAAGTTTATAAACTCCCGATTAACTGAGCTTCAATAGGAATGCTTGTGAAATTGCCATTTCATGTTTTTTCTTTCTTATTATTTTGTCTATTATGTTTGGATCATACCCATTATGGACTGCTATCTGCTTGATTATATTAAGTTCTCTGTTGAAATTTTCTTGAGAAAGTGGTATATTGAAGAGGAGATGTATCATACTATTATAAGCTGCTAATTTGTATTGAAATGGATGATTAGACGTATTGTGTATTGTGATATCGGTATATGAAGGTTTATGATATATTGAACAATCATGTTTGTTGTTATGATTACGAATTTTTAAATCTAACAAATTTAGTGAACTGTCCTTTTTTATTTCGGTTGTAAATTGAATATTTGGGGATAGTGAATTAATGAGATTTTCTATTATTTTTAATTGTCTATCCGAGCCCTTAAAAGAGACTAAAATATCATCTTCATATCTGAACCAATAAACGAACTTTTTCTAATAGCGTGATCGTGTATAACTTTTTCGAGATTGTTTAGGAAAATTTTTGCTAACAGTGGGCTAAGCGGGCTGTCCATAATCAAACCATTTTGACTGCGGTATATTTTATCATTAAAACTGAAATAATAACTGAGATTTAATTCTCGCACATCACTTGGTGAAACATCATAAAGAATAAAGTATAAATTTTAAAATAAAAAACACTTGGCTTATGTTTCACAATATGAAAAAAAATATTTAGATACTGTATTTAGCAGTAACGAAAAGTCGACATGTTTCTAGTTATGATAATGTCGAGTCTTGATAATGAGTTCATAACTCGAAACATGTCGACTTTTCGTTACTGCTAAGTACAGTATCTAAATATTTTTTTTTTTGTGAAACATAAGCCAAGTGTTTTTTATTTTAAAACTGAAATAATTTTGATTCATACAGGTACTTAATAAAGTCTGATTTCATAGAAGGATTAACATGATGTAAATCTAGTTGATGTTCTACGATAGCAATAGGATCCGTTGGCGGAATACTTGGAAATAAATTGACTGTCGAAAGATACTTCAAAAACGATGGAACTAAACTATTCAAACGAAGTTCTTATGAGTTTGTTCATCATTTTTGGACAGTGTGGCAAAATATCAGCAGGGCATGTAGTTCAATGAAATGTATCCAAACCTACCGATAATGAACCTCAAGAAATTTATACGAATTCAGAACAATTTCAATAATTTTGGATCAACTTTAAAAGCACCAAGAAACATGATAGTGAAATTATTGATATACTTGAATAATAAGAATAAAACCAGCCAAGTGCGATTTGGACTCGCGCAATAAGGGTTCCGTACCATAGAGCCCCCCTTAAATATTTATTTTATTTTAATATTATTATTTTCGGATCCAAAGCTTCAAATGTTTGGGGAATCCTTTGTAACAATTCGTCTTTCGAATATACGGGTGTTTTCTAAACTTTTTCTTCAATCATTCCCCAGAGATAAAAATCTAATGGATTAAGATCGGGTGATCTCGCTGGCCAACTCCACTGTCCCAAGCTGGTCAAAAAGTCTTTCCAGTTCTGCGCCCACTACGCTTGAGCAATGCGAGGGGCCCCGTTTAGTTGGTACCAACAGTTTCGATATTCTTCTAGTGGAAGATTATTGACGAACTTAGACTCAAGATGTTAATGAATCCCCGTACCTCAATGTGTTTTCCATTGACATGCAGAAAACATTATAACTAAATTTTTCTTGAAATCCGGCCTCTTTTGTGATGAGAGGATTTTTACTGCACTAAAAATGACAATTTATTCTATTCAAAATCCTTTTTCTTGAAAATGCCGATTCATCAGTCCAAATTATTTTATTAAAAAAAAATGTATATTGTTGAGTGCGTACCAGTATCATATCACAAAATTCAACTCTCTGTTGAACATGAGGCATGAGGCTTCATTGATTTAATTTTGGTGAATTTATAATCATGCATCTTATGTCTTTGAGAGATTCTTTTAACAGATGAATATTTCATACCCAAATCTTCTTCAGCACTTCTTATTGATGACACGGGAAATGCGTAAAAATATTCTAAGACATTAATTTGGTTGTCTTCGGAAGTTACTGGTCGAGTTAAGTTTCTGAGTGCTTTTAAGTTGCAAACGCATAGAAATTGTTCTTAATTCGTATAAATTTCTTGGCGTTCTTTGGCGATGGATTCGGATACATTTCATTGAACTTTCTACATGTCCTGCTGATAATTTTATCACACTGTCCAAAAATAATAAACAAATTCATAAGAACTTTGTTTGAAAAGTTTAGTTCCATCGTTTTTGAAAATATTTGCAACTTCTGAAGTAACGAAAATATCGGTATTATTAGTAGATTGTCGCAACGTTACCTACTATCAAATAGGTAATCATGGCATGCTCACCAAATACCGAATGAGGATATCATGTTCAAGTAACATTTTCACAAATAAATGCTTATACGTCCGAAACTTGACTAGTTAGGTAAAGGTATATATGTATATATATATATATATATATATATATATATATATATATATATATATATATATATATATATATATATATATATATATATATATATATATATATATATATATATATATATATATATATATATATATATATATATATATATATATATATATATATAAATATCAGTGGCGGCTCGTGAGCTGTTGGTTTAAGGAGGCTACAAGAGGTTCTGAAGTAACGAAAATATCGGTATTATTAGTAGATTGTCGCAACGTTACCTACTATCAAATAGGTAATCATGGCATGCTCACCAAATACCGAATGAGGATACCATGTTCAAGTAACATTTTCACAAATAAATGCTTATACGACTAGTTAGGTAAAGGTATATATGTATATATATATATATATATATATATATATATATATATATATATATATATATATATATATATATATATATATATATATATATATATATATAAAACAAAATAATTTGTGAAAAAAACACACAAGTGTGTAAAAATATATATATATATATATATATATATATATATATATATATATATATATATATATATATATATATATATATATAAATATATATATATATATATATATATATATATATATATATATATATATATATATATATATATCAGTGGCGGCTCGTGAGCTGTTGGTTTAAGGAGGCTACAAGAGGTGTTAGAAAATACACCATAGGCGAAAATTTTTAGGATTTCAAGATCAACCGCCTTATAATTTAAAGAAAATCAAAGTTAAACAAGCACCCTAAAATATTAATTTCTTTGGGAAAAAAATTGTTTTCACTTTCGAGTGTCTACCTTGATCCGCGACACGACATGTTCCTGAGATTTTTTGTGCCTTTCCAGAGAACGTGATAAAATGTTTGAATCGTCAAATCCTTAGCGGCCCCAAACAGAGACATTTTACCTAGTAAAAAGTATACACTGCCAACAAAATAATTTATTTTTTACCTGTGATCCGGTTAGCCAAGGATGTCTCTCATAATTTCTGATATTAAAACCGCGATTCTGTTGTTTGTTATGCTGCACCAAATTGTTTAATTCCGGGGTAGGTCACAATGTTTTTATTAAAACTTTATCGTTTTAACTTAGTGCACTAAAGTTATGGGATAACAAATATTCCACTAAGTCAACATTGAAATTTTTAAAATTAACTTCAGTAACCGAACTCATTTTAAAAGCAATACGCCAATAAAATAAATTAAAACCGAAACTGTTTTCGTCCACGACTAGTGACAACGACAACGTCCAACGGTCCATGTCCAACGAATTCACTCGATTTTACCCGAAAGCCTATAGTTGTGAATGGTCGACATTGTGTGAGAATTAATGTAGGTATCCTCTTTGAACCGAGCAGCTAGGTTCAATCGGTGTTGCAATTTACATGTGTTTTCCTTTTCTATTGCAATGAAGTATTCATTCGCAGTATTCGCACCGTTGTTTGCTTTTCTGTGGCATGGCATAATGAACGTTGAAAATATACCTTTTTGAGCCTCTGCAGCGTTGCCACTGTTGAAATGAAATCTTGAAATGAATTAAATGCAGTAAGCAGTATAAAATATGAATATGCTGAATGCTGACTATTCAATATAATATAGTAGTGATTCACGGAATATTATTGAGGAGGAAGCTTAGACTCCATAGCCGCATTCGAATAGCCGCCCCTGATATATATATATATATATATATATATATATATATATATATATATATATATATATATATATATATATATATATATATATATATATATATATATATATATATATATATATATATTTTTATATATATATATATATATATATATATATATATGTATATATATATATATATATATATATATATATATATATCTTTATATATATAAATATGTATATATATATATATATATATATATATATATATATATATATATATATATATATATATATATATATATATATATATGAATATATATATATATTTATATATATAAAAGGCCAATTCCAGCAGCTTTCCGAATTTTCAATTATAGGTATTCCATTCGAAATAATCAACTTTCAGTCATTTTCTCAAGCAAACTAAATAACTGTATTTTTTACCACCCTGTATTGAAGTAACGGATATTAGGCTTAACTGTAGGAAGCCCTAAGTATCACCAAACTTCAACCCAAATTTCGAATCATAGTATTTCTCAAAGGTATCAGCGTTTTTAGAGGTCTTGATTTCCGAAGAAAAAAATTGAAATAATTATTATTTCAAAAATGGTAGAAGATAGGTGTAGTAAAATATCATTAAAAATTGTTGGAGAAAAACTGTTAGAGATTCTAAAAATAATATCATATAAAGGCAGTCCCATTTTAAAAATCAATGTTGCTACTACTTTCTCTAATAGAAGTTGCTACATGGCATTACCAAATGCCGTGTATAAGTATATATATATATATATATACCATATATATAAGTATATATATATATACTTATATATATATATATATATATATATATATATATATATATATATATATATATATATATATATATATATATATATATATATATATATATATATACTTATACACGGGATTTGGTAATGCCATGTAGCAACTTCTATTAGAAAGTAGTAGCAACATTGATTTTTAAAATGGGACTGCCTTTATTTGATATTATTTTTAGAATCTCTAACAGTTTTTCTCCAACAGTTTTAAATGATATTTTACTACACCTATCTTCTACCATTTTTGAAATAATAATTATTTCAATTTTTTTTCTTCGGAAATCAAGATATATATATATATATATATATATATATATATATATATATGTATATTTATATATATATATATATATATATATATATATATATATATATATATATATATATATATATATATATATATATATATATATATATATATATATATATATATATATATATATATATATATATATATATATATATATAAAGCAGAAGAGTTTTATCACTACGTTCGTATTTTTCGCGTGAAATGCATCGCGTTTCTAACGGATTGAATTATATTTTGAAAAATTACGCTTGAATAGCAAACCGAATTGAAAAGTAGAAAATAATTTATCTTATTGAAACAAAAAATTGCGAAGTGCTTCGTGGTTGATTAAAAAAATATAAACCAACGAAGGAACGTATTTCAACGTGAACTCAATCCACTTACCAAATTTCAACGCTATTGTAAAAATAAAGTGCTTCGTGTTCTGAAGTAGTTCGTGATGCGATTTGAACAGAATAGTTCACGCATGGTGCAGCACGACTTGGGAAAATGGTCGAAACTACCAAAAGGCACTTCCTCAACATTGATTCTCTACGTAACAATTTTATACCCTTTAACTTAATCTGCAGAAGCTGTGGAGTTCGGCAAACTTTCAAATACCATGAACAAACAAGAAATAGCTACGTAAAATTGGCGGCGGTTGGAAAAATTCAACCAAATTTGAGCAGGTTTTCACTTTGAAAACCTGCTTATTACACGATGAAGGTTGCAATTTTGAAGCAATAGAGTTGAAAGTTTGTAAATAGGTAGTTTCGAATGATATCTTGGATGGGATTGTTTTCGAATTGGTTGAGGGGTTGACACCCCTGGGGGGAAATAAATCTTGTTTACACGATAGGACGCGCAATTTTGGTACCATAGGGTTGAAACTTTGTAGGTAGGTAGTTTCGTACGATATCTTGGATGCTACTCATTTCTATATGAATTGGTTGGAGGGTTGACCCCCTGGAGGAGGAAATAAATCTTGTTTACATGAGAAAGTGTGCAATTTTGTAGAAATAGGGTTGAAAGTCTGTAAGTACATAGTTTCGTATGATATCTTGGATGTGATTGGTTTTGGTACGAATTGGTTAGGGGGTTTATCCCCCAAGGAGGAAATAAACATTGTTTACACATTAGAGGGCGCATTTTTTTTTCTGAATTTGGAAAAAATCATAATTTAATGAATATATATTTTTTAGACTGGATACGTTATGAAAACCTGCTCTTCTAATGCAGCTCGCTACGATAGAGTTTTTTATAGTTTCGTTTTAGCTCACTTGGTGTGATGCGAACCGTTGAAGATGTCAATATGTACTAGGAAGGATATTTATATGAAAATTAGAAACATCTACCTAAAAATAGTGGTGGCTGCAAAAATTTACCCAAATTAATACTTCGATGGGAGCCTTTCGAGATGCTAATAGATGTCTAAAACGGATAAAAAACTATTCTCGCTCCTGACGATTTCCTTTGATACAATGAAATAGTATGTATTTTTTGGAAAAATACGACTGAAAAACTTGGTATCCTTGAGTTGTTTTGGAACGTCATCTTCAAGAGAAGGTAACCGTTTACTCTAGGTAATTGTCCTAAATCTCCCTATTTTACGAACCGAATAGGAATAAGGGAGAATTGAAATTCCCCTCAGGATGGCTTCGCAAAAGAAGACGAAACGTCGAGATTTTTAATAAATTTTACGCGGTTCATTCTGAGACCCATATTTTTAATATATATATATATATATATATATATATATATATATATATATATATATATATATATATATATATATATATATATATATATATATATATATATATATATATATATATATATATATATATATATATATAAATATATATATACAGGGTGTCCCAAGTTCGAGTGCCTATTAGACGTTTCTGGAGAACTGGACATATTTGAAATCTGAAAATTGGGATTATGATATTGCTCGAGATTCTCTACAGTGCTAAAATATTTTCGGCGCTCAGGCACTTCCGGTTATACAGGGAGTGAAAATAAATTTTATTAAAATTTTTTTTTTTCAAGTTTTTGGTTCCTGATATGATCAAGTATTCAATTCTGCGTACCTTTCTGTTGACACCATCCCATTTGTTCGAATAGTTTTCGAAATTACGGGAAAACAACCCAAAAAAAGTCAAATATGTATAGTCAGTATTATATTCATTTTTCTTATTTCTAACATCCTAAGCGTGAACCGTTTTTACAACATCGAAGAGGAAGAATGTGGAAAGGTCATACATCTCATTAATTTCGGAAATATCATCACAGGGTGTTTCAAATTTTGTGTCGAAAATTGTGATCAAAAATTAGCCACAACTTCTGTTTTTCAAATTAGAACCCTATTTCTTTATGATTGCGTTGGATTCTGCGAAGAAAAATAATGATAGTTTTTCAAGATGATTGTGCTCCTATATTCAATAATTTCTGAGTTATTTGAGATTTTTCGTATTTATGGTGTACGTAGAGTCAAATTCATCGAATCCAAAAAGATTCGACGAATATTCTTATGAAACCATAGGAACATTCTGTAATCATAGAAGATAATAATTACCTATTAATTATTTACAAGTGTCAGGTCTAATTGTTATTCCTTATCTTCATTTATCGATTTAACAAAATGAATCCTTATTCTAATAATGAAATTCTAGATCTATTTTTTATACATGGTGAATGTGACAGAATTATTAATAGAACCTGTCGGGCTTACAACGAGAAGTATCCCCATTTACTTTCCATGACGGAGAAGATCTTCCGAAAATATGTTTCAAACTTTCAGAGTTTTGGAAGTGTAAGAGCTCCTAAAGAATATAAAAGATGTGTAGTTGATGATGAGGAGAATGAAAGCAGTGTTTTGACTTATTTCGAAGCGAATGAAAATGCATCTATTCGATGTGCAGCTCATGAAACCGATGTAAGCAGAAATTCAGTGAACCGAATTTTGAAGAAACACAAAATGCATGACTTAAATATGATAAAGTTCATACATGAGAACCAGGTGACTACATGAAAAGGCTAAATTTTTGTAGAAGAATATTAGAAAAACTTGAAAATGATGAAAATTTTTTGGAAAAGATCATTTGGACAGACGAAGCTAAATTCAATAATGAAGAACTAGGTATTTAATAGAAAAAATTGCCACATTTGGAAAAGTGAGGATCCACATGAAAAAAGACAGAGAAATCCCCAGAACAAATTTAGTTTTAATGTGTTCGCTCTTTTAATGAACAATGAAGTGCGGTACTACATTTATGATGAAAATTTAAATACAGAAAAATTATTTTTATCTATTTATTATCATGATTTATTTATCATAATTTGGTGTACTGAATTACCAAATCCATTTAATGTGGTTTCCATTGAAGAGATGAATTTTCATTCGCTTCGAAATAATGCAAAACACTAATTTCATTATCCTCATCATCAACTATCCTTATTTTGTATTCTCTAGATGCTCTAACACTTTCAAAACTTAAAAAGTTTGAAACATATTTTCAGAAATTGGAAATCAAATGGGGATACTTCTCAATGGATACTCGACATTCTGTGGCATTCACCATGAATTTGAAATAAATAATGTCATTTGAAACTGTATTTGAATGTGTATTGCGTATAATTGAAAGAATACAATATAAGAAATAGATCCAAAATCAAATAAATAAATAGCGACGGTTCATTTTGTGAAATCGAAAAATAATTTGACCTGCCACTTGTGAATAATTAATAGATATTTTATTTTGGTTACAGAATGTTCCTATGGTTTCATAAGAATATTCATCGAATCTTTTTGGATTCGATAAATTTGACTCTACGTACTCCATAAATACGGAAAATCTCAAATAACTCAGAAATTATTGAATTTAGGAGCACAATCATGTTAGAAAACTATCATTATTTTTCTTCGCAGAATCCAACGCAATCATAAAAAAATAGGGTTCTAATTTGAAAAACAGAAGTTATTGCCAATTTTTGATCACAATTTTCAACACAAAATTTGAAACACCCTGTGATGATATTTCCAAAATTCATGAGGTGCATGACCATTCCCCATTCTTCCTCTTCGATGTTGTAAAAACGGTTTACGCTTAAGATGTTGGAAATAAGAATAATGAACATAATACTGACTACACATATTTGACTTTTTTTGGGTTTTTTTTCCGTTATTTGGAAAACTATTCGAACAAATGCAATGGTGTCAACAGAAAGGTACGCCGAATTGAATACTTGATCATTTCAGGAACTAAAAACTTGAAAAAAAAAATTTTTAATAAAATTTATTTTCACTCCCTGTATAACCGGAAGTGCCTGAGCGCCGAAAATATTTTAGCACTGTAGAGAATCTCGAGCAATATCATAATCCCAATTTTCAGATTTCAAATATGTACAGTTCTCCAGAAACGTCTAATAGGCACTCGAACTTGGGACACCCTGTATATATATATATATATTTATATATATATATATGTATATATATATATATATATTTATATTAAAAAAATTAAATAATAAGAAAATAACTTGTCTAAAAACCACAAAATGAAAATAACTTTTTATTCGACTAGTTTCGCCTGTTACAGCATTATCAAGACTGAATACATAATTGCAAAGACATCGCTTGAAAATATATAAGTATTTCGGTTCGGTACCTGGGGGTGGTAAAATGTAATCGATGGGTCCAAGTTATCAGAGATTTAACAGTGGGGAGTGGTTTAATTCTAACTGGTCATTAAGAAGAATGTAATTATGGGATTTTTGGATGTTGTTTATTTCCATGGCTTCCAGGAAGTTCATTATCATGCCTTTATCACAGTAATGAAGAATTTTTGGTTTGAAAGAGGATGAGATGTTATGTTTTTTTGACTCTAGATGTTCCCTAAATGCTGATTGTCCGTTTTTTAGATGTTCTTTTAGCCTGGTTTCAAAACATCTCCCGGTCTGACCTATATATGTTGAATTACATTCTTCACAGTCCATTCTATAAATTCCTGTTCTCTTCATTGGATCGACTTTTGACATTTGTTATTAAAAATCATTCTATCTAATCTGCTGTGACTCGAAAAAGCAGTATTCAAATTATTATTTTTAAAGAATTGAATGATCTTTGAAGAGGGGATGTGCGTATAAGGGATGCTCACAAACTTTTGTAAATTTTTGTTATTGCAGTATGGTCCATATAATTTCAAATTGATAAAATGTTTCTCTTTTTTCGAAATTAAACTATTTATTATTTTTAGTGGAAAATCATTGTTAATACCTATCGCGCGAATCACGTCAATTTCTACCATAAGGTCTTGTTTTGATAAAGGAACCGAAAAAGCCCTGTGAATCATTGAGTTAAGAGCCGCGAGTCGATGGCTAATTGGACTGAAAGAATTATAACTTATGATGGCGTCTGAGAAAGTAGGTTTCCTGAATATTCTATATGAAAATTTATCCTGTTGTTTCGATATTGTTAGGTCGAGAAAATTTAACGAATTATTTTGTTCTGTTTCTACTGTGAACTTGATCTTATCATGTATTGAATTTAGATATGTTAGGTATAATTTAATATGTCGGTCTGTCCCATTGAATATATCATCCACATAGCGGTACCAAAAAATAATATGTTTTTTAGATAGATCTGATTCTAATATTGTGGTTTCCATGTTGTCCATGAATATGTCTGCTAATAACGGGCTGAGGGGAGAACCATAGGAAGACCTGAATTCTGTAAATATATTTTGTTTTTGAATCTAAAAAAAAGTTCTGTCTCAAAACAACATTAAATAATGTGTTGAGAATTCTGTTTTTGTTGCTGGAAGAGTTTTTTGTTTTTTCTAAGATGTTTTTCAATTAGAGGTATACACTCTTCCGTAGGTATGTTAGGAAAACATGTTGGAGACGTCGAAGGACACTAATTTAAAATTTTTATCAAAATCGATTTTTTCTAATTTTTTTGTATGAGTTCTAATGAGTTTTTCACACTATATTTTGGAGAGAAATGAGTATGTTCTTTGAAGGCTGTGTTGAGAAATTTTGAAAGTTTACAAGAGGAGCTTTCGAAAACGAGGCAACTGGTCTAATGGGTAGGCCGTCTTTGTGTACTTTAACAAGACCGAATAATTCGGGAGGTTCAGCACTCATTGGAATAACTTTTTTCTTTAGGTAAAAGGAATCCAACAATTCTGACGCTTGTTGTACGTTCGATTTAATTTGAGTTAAAAAGGACGTCGTGGGATCTTTTTGTAAAAGGGAAATATCTAATTTGGATAAGACCTCTTCCATTTTTTCAATGTACTCTTCTTGCTTCAAACATACTAAAGTGTTTCCTTTGTCGGCTTTGGTTAGTACTAGGTTGTTATTTTTGACTTTCTCTTTTATGTTTTTAATGATTTTATATTCACGGTGTTTCCTTTCTCCAGTCGCTTCATTTCTTATGGTATTTGCCAGAATATGTTTACCTGTGTTCGGCTGTGCAATTATTTTTATATTTTGTTGGATTGCAACTTCCAAGTGCACTCCCAAGATTTCCTTCTCATGTTTTTCATTTTGTGGTTTTTAGACAAGTTATTTTCTTATTATTTAATTTTTTTAATATAAATATGAACTACCACAGAGTTGATTCATCGTCCATCGAATTTATTATATATATATTTATATATATATATATATATATGAAATGGTGAAATCCCCATGTGAGTTCATATTAATAAGATAGAAAAGAAAACACAACTCTCACAACTCCAAAGGTTTTGAATGTTTATTTAATTGCTACTAGTTTCGCGAATTTTTTCTTCGCATCCTCAGGCAACAGATGGAGTGGACCACAGGGGTCAAACTTAAGACATGTCAAAATTTCCAAAGTCAAAAATTAAAATATGCACAATATGAAATGGAAGCGCTGGACGGATACAATACTTGCTCATTTAAACAGAATAAATAAATATAAGTAAACACAAAATACAAAAATAAAATGACATTCACATGCGGACAATTAGTAAAATCTTAGAAAATTGATCAATTTTCATCAATTTTCTTCTTATATATATATATATATATATATATATATATATATATATATATATATATATATATATATATATATATATATATATATATATATAACACTACATTCATCAGAAACGCTCAATGAGTAAGCTCAGGATAAGTGGAAATATGCCATCAGATATAGTTGTATGGAGCATGACAACTAACAACCACCATGAAGATGCTGCTGTTGCCAAGAACAGCTTTTATATTTTAACTCAAAAATTAATCTACAGCCTATTATATATTCTTTACAGTCTGCATTATTGTGACATACCCCTCTTTTCAGCAATTTGGACAGGTATAATTAGATTTATTCAATATTTATATTATATAAAGTGTTAAACTTTTTTCCATAAATATTCCCGATTATTCACATAGGGAGGGACGTGCTGAAGGAAACCGAATGTGTTCTGAAAGATGTCAATTATCAGTTCCTCCCATTATCATGTCCAAATTGCCCAATCTTCTCGTCGGATCTTTCACACACGCACCGGAGTCGAGACTTCTTATAATATTTAACCTACATTTGAAAATTTTTTCGATCGATTTGAGAATTGAGGTAGTTACATAGCCAAATATATGCAATTAAAAGTCCGCTTTCTAGCTCGAAGCTATCAAGAAGCAGGTGAATGTAAAGACAGTTACTTCAGTCTTGTACGAACCAGCGTCTCGGAAGTGTGAACGCAAGAAGTTGATGGTAACAGTGTTTGGAGCGGTCACGATTTTGCGAAAATGCGGGAGATGGCGACGTGAACTAGTGCACTTTTGAACATTTAAATTTTTTTTTTGGATTTTGTGCTATTATTTTTGTGGAATTTTTTCGAGATGCTTCAGCCGAAGGGGACTTTTCAGTTATTAGCGGCTTTTTTTATATTAGTGGATAGCTTGACAGGTATGTCTTTAAGAAAATTATGTTTTTATGATATATTTCAAACGGTTTCGATAATACCTCTCCATGTACGTCAATAGATATATATATATATATATATATATATATATATATATATATATATATATATATATATATATATATATATATATATATATATATATATATATATATATATATATTATATATGATATATATATATATATATATAATATATATATATATATATATATATATATATATATATATATATATATATATATATATATATATATTATATATATATATATATATATATATATATATATATATATAAATAATAAAAAAATGATTTTTTTTCTGAAATTTCAGATTACAGGTAATATGTATCTTCCTAAACATATTCTGTGAAAAAAAAAATTTCTTTTTCTGGAAATTTTCAAAATTTGATATTTTTGAAAAAAAAAAAAGAATTTTATAATTTTTTGAGGTTTTTTATTTTTATCTAATATAAATTATCAAAATATTAATCTGCATAACCCACTCTTACTAAAAGTCCGTAAAAAAATATAAATATGTATATCTGACTTTCAAAATAATGAATTTTTGGAAGATTGCTCTCTCTTCTCTGAATTAATTTGATGAAGTCATGAATCTTTGGAGGAAATATGAATAATAAAATTTGGGTACTTCTTTGGAATGCCATATATATATATATATATATATATATATATATATATATATATATATATATATATATATATATATATATATATAGGGAAGACCTGGTACAAAAGTAACATTTTGTACTTTTGCCTTGGTTGCTCGTTAGGTGTTATTATTTCGGTGAAATTGATATAGCCATACATAAATTCCGTTTATGTTTTATACATTAGCATCTTAAATTACCTTATAATTGTGTATTTTGAATGAATCACAGAAACTTTTAAAAAATTTATCATTTGTTACTTTCGACCACGTTGGCGGGCCGAAAGTAACACGTTGTGGGTCGAAAGTAACAGGGCAAAGGGGTTTGTAATGAATATGATATTAATATTTAATCAAACAAATATTTATTGGAAAATTCAGTGTCAGTCTTCTCTATTCAGACTCGCAATTATGGCACGCATAATTCATTGACGCATTCCGTACCAATGAGACCACATTTTGCATTCGAAACAATGTAAACTTTGCTCATTCAGTCGACTATTGCTAAAATTTTCTAAACGAACGAGGTCGAAGCAATCTTCGTCGTTTCCTTGTCTACAACTGCGCTAGTATATCTAGCTTAAATTTTTGTTATATATCTATGCAATGTAACATGGCAGACATTCAATTTTTTTTGCCATGCTCTAATTTTTTCACCATCATTAAAATGCTCTTCAGGCGCTTTTCGATAGACTTCCATGTTAGTTGTTATTCGTGCGGTGGTTATTATGCGTTGTCGCGGAAATAAACACACACACACATGAAAAGTTTACTTAGAGTAAATCAATACGGGGACAAAAGTAACATGTTACTTATGTACCCATAGGGCTGCGTTACTTTTGTACCCTACAGCATTTTTGTTAGAACATGAAAGATAACCTTGAAACGGAACATGCTAGACAAAAACGGATCTAAGCACTGTAAAATCAATCTAATCGAGTATCAATATGCAAATAATAATAATAATAAATGGCTAAACACCCCATGTGGGGTTGAGCCGCATAAATGCTTTCTAAATCCGCTTTCTGGGGTGGATCAATCCCCATCATTCCTATAATTTCTCGCTTATTTTCCTCCATAGAGCCCTGTCCTTAGCTGCTTCCTTCCATCCAGCGACACCTATCGTTCTTAAATCCTCCTCCACTTCCTTCAGCCACTTAGATCTGGGTCTTCCTCGCCTTCTCCTACCTCCTGGTTCCCACTGCAGCACTGAGCAGACCATTGCATCCTCTCCTCTTCTCCATACGTGGCCGAGCCATTCTATCCTTCGCTTCTTTATTCGTTTCACTATATCTTCGCCGTTCATTTCCCTCAGTATTTCATAGTTCATCCATTGCCTGTATTCATTGTTATCAACTTTTATTAGTCCTAGGATTGTTCTCATTATTCTTCGTTCCACTATTCTCAATTCCTCCTCTTCTCTTTTTGTCATCGTCATCGTTTCTGCTCCATACATCATAACCGGCCTTATCATTGTGTCAATATGCAAATATTCAGATTAATATCAACCCTTTAATACTACATAAACATCAAATAAGTAAACGTCAAAAAATTTACTTTCGATTTGTGAAATCACGTAGCGTCCTCTCACACGATTTAACAGTGCGTGGCGCGAGCGACGATTGAATGCAACTGAAGGTGATGCCACTGGCTATCACCTGACAGCAGCTAAGTGGTGTTTTGACAATTCTTTAAACCTACAGAGCATTTGTTACTTTTGACCCGCCGTTACTTTTGTACCCGGTCTCCCCTATATATATATATATATATATATATATATATATATATATATATATATATATATATATATATATATATATATATATAATAATAATAATAATAATAATCTTTATTCATCCTGTTTGACATTTAACAACGTATAGGACAAGTCAGGTAAGTATAAGTATAAGCACATTTATCTATAATTAAAGGAAAAGAAATACAGAACCTCTAAAAACTATCACATAAGTATTCATCTACACTATAGTAGCACTTTGTTAACAAAAAAAGCCTTAACTGCTGAACGAAAACAAATTTTCTCCAGAATTTTTATATTGTCTGGTAGTTTATTGAATAACTTGATACATGAATATATTGGAGACATATATATGAATATATATATATATATATATATATATATATATATATATATATATATATAAATATATATATATATATATATATATATATATATATATATATATATATATATATATATATATATATATATGTAATAAAAATAATGAACATCTTAATTAGTTATAAAATTGATTCAAAAAACTTTGCGTAGGTATGCTATCTCAATTTAATAACTGCGGAATCTCACGATGAAAATATCAAGAAGAATATTGAATTACTCCAAAATATAATCAATACGCAAAACTTCTGGCTCTGCAGTACCTAACTGTTTATAAAAATATCCTTCTACGCCAATGATATTAAAATTGAAAATGTAACTAGAAAAAGTAACACCTCCAATGTTGTATTCTCCGATCGAGAACACACACACTAGTAGGCAGCTGCAAGTTTAAATTCAACATGAAGAAAGTTTTTAATAATAGGACTATATTCACCATATCTAATGAGTTTATAGATTGGTTACTGTAGTATTCAATTAGAGTAAGACATATATCAGAGGAGACTTCGATAATATGAGTAGGTAGTGAACGTATGAATACTGTTCATAATAGCGGATAATATAGAAAATCAATCATTACAGCTCACGTTGAAATTAATATTCAATAATGTAACACAGACAACATCAAATATTTTGGGGAAACGTAAAATGTAAAATATTTTTTATCCTATTTTTGAGCCAATATAATTAGATCATATCTTTGAAAATCACATGAAAAATTATACTTCGAACTCAGCCGCAAGAAAAAGTGTGTTCATCTGTGAACCACTTCATTCAAAAAATAAGTGAATTATTAATAATTTAACTTACATCTTGTTTTTCTTGAAAGGTTGAATCAAACTAGTTTCAAAGAATTTGGTTAGCAATGGAAAAAAGGCAATTTTAAAGTGATGGAATTCGGATCGACATCAACACACATAATAGATGTTTTACCACGTGATTTCAATTCCTCCGTCAATTTATTATTCACGACCAGTTTTCTGATTACTGAAATTGAACTAGATAATTTCATCTAGCATTATCCTGTTTGGATATTATCGATGTTTCTAAAACCGAACGTTTTTACTGTTGCAGTGAAATTATTCCATTACCCAATCGTTACCATATTGAAATTATTTCTTGATCGATTATAATTTGGATGCCATCCAATTCTTCGAATATTGTTGAAAAACAAGTTTTAAACAGGTTGTTTCTACTTCTCATAATATATATATATATATATATATATATATATATATATATATATATATATATATATATATATATATATATATATATATATATATACCTATATATTTATACCTCACACATTCTTCCTCCCCGGTACATTTTGGCATATTCAGCATTCCCCATCACACCAAAAGAGCTAAACTTTTATATCAAGGGTTGTTCTTGAGGCGGAACAAAACAGTCAGATTCTGGTTAAGATCAGTCAAAATTTTGGCATCTCTAAATTTTGGGAAGGAAGTGGCAAGAATAAGATATCCGAAATTCAGCCTTCTAGGGCTTTTTGGAGGGTCCATGGGTCCAAAACACCGTTCTTTTAAAAGATGTTCGCACCAAAATCTTTCCAGACAGAGTTATAGGATTGAAAATTTGTACGTGTATCAAATTTATATCAAGGAAGTACCTTTTGACGCAAGGGTTTACTTTTGCATCTGAGTCATCTCTTAACTTTTTCTATCTTTTAATTTTTGTCAGTTTAGAGCAAAATGTTGATAATGCTCACAGTTTTTCTTTGTCTCTCCTTTAGATTATTTGAAAATAATTTCATCTAGCATTTCCAACAGAGACTCGGATGTTTACCTCAATAAGTTGTTTTCCTAGGAGAGGAAAGGATTATTCTGTTTTTGATAGTGGAAAGTAGTTATCAAGCAAGCTGAATACGTTGCTTTATATTGTAATTATTATATTGTGATGGTTAATATGAATAATGATTAGATAGATAGATGGATGATATATTCACCATCAATATTAACACGGTACGTAAATTAGGCACATATATTGTAATAAATTGAAAGACAATAATTCCTCTATAGAGTAAAAGGCATATTTTACTAATAAAGCATAAATATCATATATATATATATATATATATATATATATATATATATATATATATATATATATATATAGAGTGAATTAGAGAGAGCGCGGTGTGTATAATATATATATATATATATATATATATATATATATATATATATATATATATATATATATATATATATTTATTTAATTTATATATATATATATATTTATATATATATATATATATATATATATATATATATATATATATATATATATATATAATCTCTTGGTAATTATTAGCAATAACACGCTTGTTGAATCTTAAAAAACTCGATTTTATTAAAATATTCACACACATTCGTGGCTTTATATTATAAAAGTTTTGATAAAACCACGAATGTCGTGGCGAAACGTCAACTGTTTAATAAAATCGAGTTTTCTAAGATTCAACAAGCCTGTTATTGCTAATAATTATCAACAGATTAGAAATAGTTCACAGGCAACAACAATTCGAATAAATAATTATATATATATATATATATATATATATATATATATATATATATATATATATATATATATATATATATATATATATATATATATATATATATTTTTATATATCTATATATATATATCATAAAATTCCGATGAGCCTGTGTTCCTAATTCTCCTCCCTAAAGGCTTATGGGATGGGATCACTTGGATTTTTCGTAGCTATAGTTGGATCTGGTAGATTGTCGAGATCTATAATTTTTTATTTTTTTTTTGTAGTTCTCACATAAAATAATATATAATCCCAAAGTTTCAGCCTACCAGCTCCTGTCAATATTTTTTCAATCAATTGTTTTCTTATAAGTAATTACGACTTATTTGGAATGAATCTGGAAAGTCCATATATTTTACCAGGACAACCTTACGTTTTATGTTTACGGGCTGACCAACCATGAGACATGAATATTCATACACCAGAAGTAGGAATAACCAAAAATATATACACACAATAGCACTAAGATATATTCATTTCAACATGTATTAGTTCATTAATTTTGTTCATTGGTATTTAATTACATTGATGTATTTGAGATATTTTAATAATACTGAAAGAAATATATCTTACTAGCGAGGTCTTCGGCAGGACATTATCTGTCTACCGGATCTGCTAGTTTGTATTATATATATATATATATATATATATATATATATATATACACACATATATATATATATATATATATATATATATATATATATATATATATATATACATAGATATATATGTATATATATTTTATTATTATTAAATTATTTTAAACTTTCAATTTCTCATTTTTGAGCCATATCAAATAAAAGAGAGATATATTCATATGTGTAAATTATGTGTGGAATTAAATGTATGAATAAATAATTTAATCCTCGATTTGTGATAATTAAAAAATGTAAACATGAATAAACTAGTAGTATTTTAATATGAATTCGTTAAGGATTCAACTGTATAATATTTCCTCACTAGCAAATTGGACGTGCTCTTATTTCATCTATGACTATATACATTTTTCTTTTTCTGTTTTAGCTTCGAATATATTTTTGTAAATAATTTATAACCATATGTAACATGAGTATGAAGAGAAAAATACATGTAAACGTATCAATCAAACTATTTTGAAAGGTATTCGAATGGATTTTGAATTTGCAATACAATAATAGTATATTACATAATAAGTGTGGTAACTAGGTTTTTAGCACACGCTAAGTGAAGTTTGAAAAACGAGCCGCAGGCGAGTCTTTTCATTCACTTAAGTGTGATAAAAACCTTTACCACGCGAGTTATGTATACTATTTTATCTACAACCGTTCGTTTTGATTAAATACAAATTAATTATAGTCTAAAAGTTTCCAACTTGGTCACCAGCAATGTTTTAACTTTTTTATTGTTATGAAAATTAGGATGTCATAGCGACAAAAAAAAGAAACGCCACTTTGAAGTTGTCAGTCAAAATGTCAGTCGAAAATATGGAGATTTCACGGCTAGTT
The DNA here is from genome assembly GCA_030704885.1 of Cynegetis impunctata. Classification (NCBI taxonomy): domain Eukaryota; kingdom Metazoa; phylum Arthropoda; class Insecta; order Coleoptera; family Coccinellidae; genus Cynegetis; species Cynegetis impunctata. Next base: position 707,163 of record JARQZK010001466.1, on the reverse strand, counting down.
AATAATTTTCTACCGCACTAGTGCGTTAAAATGATTTTTACCGCACTAGTACGTTAACCTGATTTTTACCGCACTAGTGCGTTAAAGTAATTGTTACTGCACTAATATGGCTGTGTAAAAACATAATTTACGCACGGTTGTAGATGAAGGAATTTTTACATAGGTATATTCAGTTCTCATTTCAGTCTTCCTGTCAGTCGAGTCGAAGTGTCGGTTCATTCGTTTTCGTTAATTTATTGTACGATCTGTTCAGGTTTCAGTTCTAGTTCAATTTGACATAATTTGATGGTACTGTCACCTCAAATAAATGTCAACGTGATTTTCAGTTGTCGGTTCGATTTCATTTTGAATGGTTTGATAAAACTGTTCCTCAAATGAATGCTATGTTGTCAGTTCCCCCTATCCGTTTCAGTTTTTGTTTTTTCACACAGGATGAATTGACAGTTCGACTTTAAGGTAGTGAATTATATGAGCGAACAGTGAAGTCACTGTTTGCTCATGCCATCATGCACTCGTTTTTTATTTAGACGAAAATAAGTGATATTTCCTAGCGATGCTTGATTTACCTACAACTGCTGTTATGAAGTCACCATTATTTCGTCACAGTTATCTAAATTATTTGTTTAATTTTCGGGTTTGTGGAGAAAGTAAACCAGATTATCGAAATTCCTATATGGGACCTACTTACTTCATATAAATAATAGCTAATATTCACCTATATGCATTATATCTGAATAATGAGTTCATTAAGTCGTTAACGAAAGACCCTGCTCTGGAATTTAGTGCTTATTAGCAACATCTATTGTTAATCAAAAATATGAATGGATCATTTGATTGTTTCAAAACTATTCGTTTCAAATTGAATCGTATCGTAATATGTTTATAATTCAAGAATTCACAAATAAATGAAAAAATGAAGGGATTAAATAATAGGCAGAGTTGATGAAACAGAAAAGTAATACTTGGTAACTAACTTTACATATATAAACACTATTCACTTGTTTTATTTCAAGGCCATAAAAGCAATTCAAAAAAATTACTTTTGTAGTAAATTATGAGTATAACCTATACAGAGTTTCCTCCTTGCGTGAAGACTGTCTTTCAGTCATAATTTCTACGAAAACAATAGACTTTTACGCTGTATCGAAAGTAATCAGTGACGTGATGGAGTGATTTTTAAATACGTTTCATATCTCCTCGACTGAGATTTTTGAGGTTTGTTTATATATATATATATATATATATATATATATATATATATATATATATATAAATATATATATATATATATAGATATATATATATATATATATATATATATATATATATATATATATATATATATATATATATATATATTTGTATATGTATATAGGGTGAGTCAGTTTCCTACTATAATTTTCAAAATAATTGAATTTGGCACACTTCAATAGCTCAATATTTGGGGCTATTAGGCATTTTTGAATACCTACAGGGTGATACACTTTTGGGGGCCGTACCCAATTCAACCCTATCGAACTTTTATGCGTGCCGCCTCTGCTTCCAACGAATCATCAATTTTAATTCTCTCCGTAATTTGGATACTTTTTGCTCTCTTGTATGTTTTTCTAAAACTGCATGGATGTCGAGATAAATGCCAAAAATCTGATGAAAGTGTATATGTATATATATATATATATATATATATATATATAGGTATATGTATACATATATATATATATATATATATATATATATATATATTATATATATATATATATATATATATATATATATATATATATATATATATATATATATATATATATATATATATAAATAGTTGTTTATATTTTTTCCGATACATTTCGGCGTCTTAAAAGGCGAAATTTAGCTGAATTCGGATTGGTATTGTTTTTGACGCAGTACAAAACAATCAAAATTTGGATAAATCCAGTCAGAATTGTGGCATTCTTAAACTTTGGGGAAGGGAGTGGTGTGCGAGTGCATGAGCAGAAAGTTCTGTTCACCTCAACAGCCCCTTCAAATTGGTTTTGAGAGATTAACAATTCGATTGTTAAAAAGAAAAAAATTAGGGGAAATTTAAGATTTTAGTGGCGGAGCTCTACTGTTCAAGCGTTTCTAATTTTTCATATGGTTTTCATTCATATTATAATAGATTGTCAAAAAATCATCAAAAGTAATCAGCGTTACTGATAGAAAACAAAAATTAATGGATGATATGGAGGTATATTTAATTCTGTGAAAATCGGTGAATACCTTAATTTTGTAATATCATTCTTTAACTTCTCATGAAATCATGACAGTATTATGCCGAAAAGAAAATTGACATTGCTGTCTCATCTTCATGATTGAGATATTAGTTTGTTTGAAGTATGAATGATTATCTGAAATATATTTTTGGAATGATGATTTTGATACTACTTCAGTTAAAAAATGATGGGATATATACTATAGCACTTTAACCGAAAATTAATATCACAAATAACAATATCACATCAACCTTGATGGACTAACATCTCCATCAAATAATAACAGAATATTGAACAGTTCTTAAAATCTTAACCGAATGGTTTTACATACAAGAAAAGAAACCTGTAATCAATCACCAAAGACACAATCCAATAGGTATAAAATATTTTATTTGTTTTTATTGTAAGACTTTTTTATTTGATGACTGTATAAAGGCCAAATTTTCTTTAAACAACATAACTTTATGAATCTAAAATGGTGATAATTTACTCCCTATCAATAAAATTTTATAAAGTGCAACTAATGAAAGAATATTAGCGATTTATATATGTTCGATTATATTTTATGTGAGCTAGCTAATAAAAAATAATATAGTAAGAATCATAGAAATCATGATTTAATATAATTGATTCAAAACCATTGAATTTGATTGCTTTTTTATAATAACTAACTTCTGAAACAAATATTCAGTTATTGATAATCTTGTGAAAATGTATCGAATTTCTATAAAAAAATTTTGATGGTGCTAGAAAACATTTGAACCCCCAAATATGAGCTCTCTAACGGAACTTGGAGTGGCTGAGGAGATGTGCAATGTTCCAAAATCCACAAAACCTCTTAAAATTTAAAAATAAAAAATGCGGCAGTGAAATAAATGAATTGAAACACAAAAGGGGCACCTCCCTAACATTAACTCAATCCTCAAGAAATCCCTTTATAAAAATTTTGGCGGTCAGAGAATGAAGTTTATGTCGCTAGAAGACTAGCATAGCGTCAACTAATCCAACAACAAATTTTCAACTCTCTAAATCAATTTGGAGGGGCTTCACGGGTACAAAAACCAATGTTCAGCTCTATGTACTCTTCAAAATGCCCTAAGAGTCTGAGTTTCTGATATAATGTTCATAATCAATCATTTCATCTTTTTACCCCGGTTTAGGCACCTTCCCCGCCTCTCTATTTCTAAAAATTTGGAGAAGCCAAAATTTCGACAGAATTAACCTAAATTTTGATTGTTTTGTTCTACCTCAATAACAACTCCATATACCAAATTCAAGCTCATTTGGTTTGACGGGGCTGTTGGAGATGCTAAAATTTTGGGGAAAAAATATGTGAAAAATGTTTCTAAAATCATAGTCTTGAGGGTATAAAACGGATTTAACAACCACTCTCCCACCTCACTGTGTTCTTTCGATCCAGTGAAATAATCCACTACTATTATTTTCGGAGAAAATACGACCAAAAGGGTTTTAGTGCAGTCATTGAAGCGTAAAATAAGTCTTTACCTCCGAAATTTTTTACTATGAACCGATCAACATGAAATTTTGGAATTAGGCTTATCTTATCCTTAACTTCAAAAGTGATACTGACCCGAACTCCGTTTTCACCCTGGGGGTGGTTGCCACCCCTTTTCAGTGTTGGAATTTTTTTTCAAAATAACCTCGGATATCGATATAAGACCTAATTTTAAGCAAAAAATGTGCAATAAAGTTTTTTCAGAAATCCAATACTTTTCAAGTTATTGGCAATTGAAAAATCGGAATTTTCAGTTTACTAATGTTTAGTTTACTAAGTAGAGAAAAATACAATTAGTTTTTGGGCCATAACTCCTTCAATTTTGAGGCTATCACAACTTATAAAAATCGTTTTAAAGGTAATTAAAAGAGCTACGACATTTTTTTTTACGATATGTAGTGAAAAACCTTTTATTTTGTGTCACCCGTGAAGGGTCAAAGGGATCGAGAGAGACTGTGATTGCGCTACCGGGCGCTCTTCAAACAATCGTATCTCCGTCAATTTTCGTGTGACAGGAAAAAAACCAAAATTTTTGTCGAAAAAATCACCTACATTTTTTATTATTACACTTTTTCATGTATCTTCCATTATTTTTGAGATATTATGAAAAGAAGGTGGTTTTTTAAAAATTCGAAATTTTTTTTTCTTGAAATCGTGATTTTTTCGAAAAATATGTGTTCCCAAGCAGCCAAACTGCTAGAATCCATCAAACTCTTTTTACTAAAGTTAATTCTAGACGGAATACGATTAATTTCAATTTTGGTGGAAATGGCACTTATGAAACCCATTGATAAAAAAAAAAACATTAGATGTTCCTCTTTTTTCCTCTACAGCCCACTCATTTTACGTGCAAAAGACTTTTAACAGTGCTCATCTTAAAGCTCATTTCAAGCACTATAAAATCCTTTTTCATTAGCATGCATAAAATTTATTCGCTCTCCGCTAGATGGCATTGAATACAACGATTAAATTTCAGACAAAATAAAAAACGGCTTTAATCTCCAATATCTCACTTAATATTGCACTCAGCACACTCTATAAAAACCAATTTGTTCATTGTTTTACCTGCTACAATTTTGTTCATTATAATATTATTGTTAAAATGCATATTTTTGGAGATATTTGCAAAAAACCGTTGAAAATCGTGGGAAAATTCCAAATTTTCAATTGCCAATAACTTGAAAAGTATTGGGTTTCTGAAAAAAATTTTATACATCATTTTTTGCTTAAAATTAAGTCTTCTATCGGTATCCTAGGTTATTTTGAAAAAAAAAATTCCACCAACGAAAAGGGGTGGCAATCGCCCCCAGGATGAAAACGGAGTTCGAGTCAATATCACTTTTGAAGTAAAGGGTAAGATAAGCCTAATTTCAAAATTTCATGTAAATCGGTTCATAGTAAAAAATTTCTGAGCTAAAAAGCTTCAATGACTGCACTATTTTCCCAATGTGAAACTGAATATAAATTTCATATCCGTTCACATCGAAGTATTCTCGCGAAATTAATTATTCAAACAAGTCAGTCTCTCAAATCTCCCAGAAAGCACCGACTGACCTCTAGATCGCTGGAAAGTGAATTTGCCCCGCTGACATTTGCGAAACAGGTCCACCATTTAATACGGCCACCTGAAAAGGAACATCATAAGATTTCACAGCCGAAAGACTTCATTTAGAATTCACCTAGCATAAAATGAAATCCAAATATCTGAATATTTTACACATATACATGGATGGAATTGAATATGCTCAAAACCATTTAGTTCTTTTAAAACTCACAGTTGCGGAGGTATCAAAGCATGCTGTATTTCTTGTAATATTTCTAAGAAATTATACTCCCCTAAATATTTATAACGTATATGTATATTTCAATACAAACAACTTGATTTTGCGCCTAATTAAGGTAATATACAATATACCTATATAATTAACCCAAAATAAAATACCTTTGAATATTCAATGTTGATTTGCTGATCAACATAAAAACAGACCAATCTTGAAGAATCTGTAAAGGCAGGCTATAAAATTTTCAATTGTATCAATTGAAACCTCATGAGGAGTACGCCTTTGGGTCTATGTATGGTTCCAGTTTATTTTCATTTGAATCAAGTGTATTATTATGATTTATCCGATTCATCTACTGTCCCTTTCTCTCTAGTATCCTGATCTGCCTAGGACAAATATGACCTTCAATTCATTCATTCACATGAAATATGAAAAAATCCTTAGAGAAGAATATTATAAATATCCAATATAAATAGTTTTAGTTGTATTTTTCCATAAAATACACACTATTTCAGTGTATCGAAGAAAAGCAGTCAGGTGCTGGAGTAGTTTTTTTTATCCGTTTTAAACCTCCTATCCCACCATGTCTGATGGTGGTCTAGGAGGTATATATATATATATATATATATATATATATATATATATATATATATATAAATATATATATATATATATATATATATATATATATATATATATATATATATATATATATATAAATATATATATATATATATATATATATATATATATATATATATATATATATATATATATATATATATATATATATATATATATATATATATATATATATATATATATATATAAATAAATAAATAATAAATAAATAATTCTTTATTTCTTTAAGACAGCCATAAAACTGTATAGAAAAAAGTCAATACAGAAAAACAAGAGGGAAAAAAATACATAAAAATACAAAAAAGAATACACAACCATATACATACTTGACAATTGAAACAAATAATCTTTCACTTCATAATAACAATTTTCTGCCAAGAAATGCTTCAACTTTCTTTTGAACATATTAGTGGATCCACAATTCTTCAAATCCGTTGGGAGAGCATTAAACATTCTAGGTGCCATATAATTTGGTGATTTATAAGTTAACTGATATTTAGCAACTGGTACAAAATAGTCTTCTTTCTGACGGGTGTTCAAACCATGCTTTTCTTTATTTTTTTCAAACGTAGCTTCATTGCCTGTGAAAACATGTACACATAATATATATATAACAAGGGAAGCCAGAGTTAATATTTTGAGATTTTTGAATGTAGGTCTGCATGATCTACGATTTGAAAGGCCAATCATGGAGCGTAGAACTCTTTTCTGAGCAATAAAAACATCTCCAGCTGAAACAGATAAGCCCCAGAAGACAATTCCATACCGAAGCCTACTTTCAACTTGGGCGTAGTAGAGCTGCAACAACTGATCAACAGTCAGGACATGTCGCAGATTTCGCAACTGAAAAGAAATTGAATTCAACTTAGAAACTAGGTATTGACAGTGTTCCTTCCAGTTCAAATGTTTGTCTATCCGAAGACCCAAAAATGTGGCATTATCCAAGTCAGTTGAAACCACAGGAGATTGTTCACTAGTTCTGAACGCTATGTCCTCACACGTTTTTTGCACATGATGAAATCTAAGCGCTTTCGTTTTGTCCACGTTAAGGTATAAATGATTAGCTGAAAACCAACCATTAAGACGACTCAATACTTTCCGGCACATATTTGTCAAGGACAGATCTGACGAGTGAGAAACAATAAGAGAGGTATCATCAGCATACATCGTGAAATGTGCTGGTACAGGAAGCTGATCCAAATCATTAATGTATAATATAAAAAGTACAGGACCGAGTACGGAACCCTGAGGCACACCTATATCCGCAAATGCATATTCAGATGAACCATCGTCAACAACTACGAACTGCCTTCTATTGGAAAGAAAAGTTTCCACCCAATTAAGGGGATATCCTCTTACTCCATATTTGTACAATTTTTCCAAAAGAATACCGTGATTGACACGGTCGAAGGCCCTACTCAGGTCACAGAAGATCCCAACAGGGCACTCGCCTGCTTCAATACATTCAATTATTATATATATTATATATATATATATATATATATATATATATATATATATATATATATATATATATATATATATATATATATATATATATATATATATATGAAAAACTTGGTTCTCGGAATGAACCGCGTAAAAGATTCGAAAAATCTCGACGTTTCGGCTCCTTTCCTTCAGGAGCATTAGAAGGGGAATAATTCAGATGCGTGGCCTCAATCAATTCGATTCGTGGAGTAGGCAGAAATTTGCTACTATACGGATCATTTAATAATCCTTCAGACAACTGTAACGGCAGAGAATGGGGAAGATGAAACAAATGCATTAGGTATGTATCATCCACTTTGAATTTTGGCAAAAGTAATTTTAAAAAATAAAGAAGTTTTAAGGTCAATTAGATAACTTGAATTTAATTAGATGGTAAAACGTTTGAATATTTAAAAACTTAGTTTCTTTCATTACACGCTGCAATAGTCTGTTTATGTTATTAAAATAGGCAATTGTTTTATTGGTAGTCTAAGCCACCTCTGATGTTCTCATTTTTTTCAAAACTCAATACAACTTGAATTTTTTCTTTTTATCATTATATAGATTTTCAATGTCTTCCAAAAACTGCACATTTTCTCTAATTTGACCAACCTTGTAGTTCTTAAAATTACCGAGATAGCAATAGTGGCCCATGGCAATTAGGACACCCCATATATATATATATATATATATATATATATATATATATATATATATATATATATATATATATATATATATTTATATTTTTTTCCCGGTACATACTAGCAGCTTCTGCGGCTCCCATCGAGTAAAATGAGCTGAAATTTCGTTGCAGAAAGAAACTATCAAAATTTGGCTAAATTTTTCCAACTGCCGCCATTTTTACGTAAATATTTCTAATTTTCATGAAAATATCCTTACCGATATATATTTGCATCTCCAGCGGTTCGCATCACAGAAAATGTGCTGAAATTTGGTATCTGAAGTGGTTTCCGAGGCAGAAAGAAATCAAAATTTGGGTAAATTTTTCCAAACGTTGCCAATTTTCGTCGACATTTCTTGCGTTTTCGTGGTTTTGGAAAAATTGCCAAACTGAAAAAAAAAAATTGCAAACTTCAGTAGTTCAGTAGATTGTGTTTGGGTGTTCAAATTTCGTACGTACCTACATAGAGTTTATGTTGACTTAAAATCCTTTGTAGGTTTCAACTCTCTCAACTTCGCTGCATTTGGTGGTGAATATTTAGTTCGAATTCCATCTTGATCTGTTTCGCCATCAGTACACGAAGCACTTCTTATTCACAATAAAGGGTTGATATTTTTCACGTGGATTGAGTTGATGTACCTTCCTTCGTTGTTTTCAACTTTTTTCTCAACCACGTAGACTTCGGAATTTATTTTTATTACGGTTTCCTATTAAAGCGTTTGTTTTCAAACCGTAATTTATTCCGTTAGAATCGCATCTCGACGCAATGCATTTCGCGCGAAAAAAACGACCTTATTGATGAAGCTCTGCTGCTGACTAGATGTTTTTTTGTATTATTTTACCAAGAAATTACCGAGAGTTATTCTCTAATAACTAATAACTTTTTGAATTCCTATTTTTGTATTGGAATTGAATATATTAGGTATACTGATAATCTCAAATAATTGAAATAATTGAGATCAAATTTATAAAAACCCAAAGACGTTATAATAGACACAAACAAATTTCAGAAGTGATTTTGGAATGACTTCATTAGTTTTAATCGTTAATTCATAATTACTCAAAAGTTCTTGAAACTAACTGTATGTACCATTGAATATATATATATATATATATATATATATATATATATATATATATATATATATATATATATATATATATATATATATATATATATATACATATATATAATAAAATATATATATATATATATATATGTATGTATATATATATATATATATATATATATATATATATATTTATATATATATATATATATATATATATATATATATATATATATATATATATAGTATAAGGAAATATCATTACTCAGAGAGTAAACGTCTGGTAGAGGAGGATATGACCACAACGCATCAGTTGTGGAGTTTCTCAGGTTATTTTATATTGATTTATTTTATAATTGAATCGTCAACAATCATTGAATCATATTAATCTAAATCATAAGCAAAATTTCAGTTGATATAAGAATCAGATTTGAAGTGATGTAAGTTCTGATTATACACAAATATTTTGATAACTAAGATAATAGTATAACGAATGAAGTTTACAGTTTTGTTATTATAATACTCTATATAGGTATTCAAATCGAATATAATTGTTCTGTTATCAGCTTACATTTAACCAAACTGACACAAATTATTATATTGATACATTGAAGGTTATTTGCAAAGCTACAATGTTCAATGCGCGATAATCTGCACTGCTTGGTTTGACTGAACATTTCAAAAATTTCTTCGAAATTAAGGTTTTCACTTATTTCAGATTCAATAGCTATGTTGTAACTTTCAATTTTTCTCCTTCCATTGAGTACAATTCAAAGTATTCAAAGTCATTCACAAAATAATTCGTGAAATAATTCCATATTAGGGGAAACAATTTTCAGGTTCCCGTTCCAGTTTCTATTTTACCCATTTAAATCTTAGTATTCTCTTCCATTTTATTCTAAAAAAATGTTTAAAACTGTAACTTTATAAAATTTGGCTCTCCTGAAAATTAGACGACCTTGGCACGTGCCTTGTTCTCTTAATGGTAAATACGGCCCTGGTGACAAGTATATCTTCAATTTAAATATTGCTTTTCCAGGTGCTAATCAACATTAGACTAATTATCAAAATTTGCATTGTAGGTCTTTTAGTGAACCTGTAATTTCGACTAGAAACTCTCATCAGGTAATTCAAAGGCACGCACTTTGCATTCTGATATGAAATCCGCTTGCATCTCCTACGAGGTAATTGAGCATTACCAACAGACGCTAAAGAACGTGACAAGTGCGCTTCCGGACCTCAAGGCTGTCTTCTAACAGTAATTTCGCGTTTAACTCTCCTAATAGGTACAGGTACTAGGAACTACTTCTTCAGCACCACCACGCACTCGGCGTGTCGCGCTGGTCGACTATGCCCAATGAGTCATTAAACTATGTGTGCTGCGTTGATGATCAGTCGCGACCCAACCTTATTTCGTCCCTTGGAAGTGGGTCAGTATGACTTGGACGAGACTGGCTATCGAGATTTTACCAATTCGTACCTCGTTGGAATGTTTCACAACATGCGCCGATGGTATCGCATGATCTGATTTTGATGAATGACAATGAAGATTCTCTTAATCGTTTTTGGTGCGCTGTCGGCTGAGGCTAGTCGAGAATTTAATTGCAATTTGTAATGGTTACGATTTTCGTCCTGCGAAACGGAGCACAACGATGTCGGATATATTAGGCACGGTGTAAACTGATATTAATATAGAAATATTTTCGCTACAATCAATCCATGTTCTCGAGTGAACGAAAACTAGGCGTTGAAATATCGACTGAAATCGTGAGAAGTTTACTTTCTAAAAGAGATTGGGATTTACGAATCTCTGCTTTTATGTACAAAATATTCAGAGTGATATTGATGAATTATGCTTTATGTACTTCATATTTCATCTGAAAGAACTGAACAAAAAGATGATGTAATTCCTATTTATTAATCTTTAATCGATTTCTTATCGTGATATGAGTGACTGGAAAGTTTTTCAGCAATGGACGTAAATGTCAGTCTGTGTGTGAAATCTTTTTGTTTGTGAAATGTGAACATATATAATTTAAAATCTTCGATTAGCCTTCCAAGCAAGCTGGGCTATAAGAGTCCAAATACCGAGAAAATTGCTTACTCTAACCAGACAGATGAATAAAAGCAACATGGCAATTAATTTTCACTCAGATAAAGCTCCAAATAAAATTAATCGCTATCTGCTTTTTACTGATACTCAGTATTAAAATAATGACGCCCGTACAAAAGTGCTGCACCAATTTTGAACACAAATAGGAAACATTACACATTGCATGAACCGAAAATGCAGAAAATTTGATGCAAGCAAAAGTGAAGCTCTATATTCGAGAAAAAAATGCTACAAAATCACTGTGAAGTATGTATAGTATACTTTTTAATAATATATTTCGTATTTGAACAAGAAAAGTTATTCGACATCTGAGAATCATGAATTAAAATAATTTGAAAGATATGTAAGAAATTCAGAGTGATCTTGATGAAAAATGATATGCCTAAACTTGAAATGATATTCAGAATATAGATTTCAGTTATACAAGTTCATGAAAAATGAATTTATGTAGATCTAATCTAATAGTCTTTAAATATGTTACTAAGCTGAAGATGGTAGAACTACATATTTTACCATTGATTCATAGCAATACAGATCAAATCCAAAAACTATTGAAACTATCAACTTTATATTAATGACATATTGAAAAGTAAGTTCATAGACATGCACACTGACGAAGTGACCCACCTCTAATAGAATTTCTTTCACCTACTCAGTCCATCTGAATATTTGAGAAATCGTTTTATATTTCGGAGAAAATAGACCAAAATGAAACATTTTCTTCGATCCGTTTGACTGAGATATTAGGTCGTCATAAGGTGATATTTTAGGGCAGCATATGAGGATTACTTATACGGCACAGTTCCAAGTCTCAAGGTAAGGTTAGGTTATGTGGCACAGTTCCAAGTCTCTAGGTTGTGTCCTGACAATTTTACTGAATAGTGCCAACAAAAGTAGAGTTTGAGACCCTGAGGCCCAACCAAGTGCTAGCTACGCGCATCAATTTCTTAAGTATGTCCAATCTAACGATACCAAAAAAGCCATGATAAATTGTTATTATCCTACTGCATTTCTCCCAAGACAGGGAAAAAGTCGTACGACACAAAAAATGGACCATTTGGAATACTCTACTGCTCCAGGGAGGAGTTGGATTACGCATTAGAAAGATCCTAGCAAGATCAATCCTATGGTATACGGTATTTAGCATATGAGGCAGATTAGTGATTTTGATGTTTTTTTTTGAAAAAAATGAATTTCTTGATAAACTTGGTTCAATACGAACAGAATTGTTATTTTTGGAACATAAGCGAATGAAGATGAAAAAATTATTTTCTTCCATCATATTGTAAACGTATATCAAATCTAATAATATATGATGTTCTAAGGAACATTATTTTGATATTTAATAAAATGAAAACATATGAAATGCTATCTTCTCATCAATTGATATATGAAATAAATGAGTGATAAATTTACTAAAAATTCATTTTCATTGAAAAGAGATGCTATGTAATTTTGTCAATTTCTCAAACCAATCAAATCAAATGCTTTATTGCCTTTGAAATTATACAATTTGTTGACAAAGCGAAAAATATAAGAATTAATGAATGTAAAACATAGGAATAAAAACACATCAAGCGAAAAATATGAGAACTTAACAATGTAAAACATAGAAATAAAAACACATTAAACCACATTTTTATACAAAATATATACTAAAATAAGATAATAAATATATAATAAAATAAGATTTTGTTCATTTCCGAGAATTGGCCAATAAAGTTATAGATTTTAATTAATCTGGAAGGTGATTGTAAATTCTCTTAGCAGTGTGAATAATGAACTTCTTTGTTAATTCAGAGGAAGCAATAGGGAGGTGAATATGATATCCCAAAGATCTAGTGGCACCAAGGGTACGCCATGAAAATTCATATGAATCAAGCACACATATTCAAGTGAATATAAAGCAGGAAGAGTTAAAATTCTATTTTTCTTGAAATGAGGTTTCCAATGAGACCTATTTTACATGAACCCCAGAGGGGAAGACCATAACGAAGATGAGATTCGAACAATGCAAAATAGGCAATTCTTGAAGATGCCGTATCTAATTCTCTTGAGACAGATTTAATGGCGAAACAGGCCGATGATAATTTTTTAGCTGAGACATGCACATGCTGTGAAAATTTGAGATTATTGTCGATAAAGAGGCCTAAAAATCTGACAGAATCGACTATTTTCATGGCATGGTTTTGCAGTACCTAATAGTTCCTGGGAGTTATCTCTATAAAACAAGACTACGGTTTCATCAACATTGAAGCAAAGTAGGTTTCCATCAGACCTGGATTTGATAAATCCAAGATCAATTGTCATTTCAGAGTGCAGCTAATAAATTGAAAAAACTCTATCGCAGCGAGCTGCATTAGAAAAGTTTTCAGAACGTATCCAGTTTCAAAAATCTATTCATTCAATTATGATTTTTTTTCCAAATCTGAAAAACAACAATTGCGCCCTCTATCGTGTGAACAATATGTATTTCTTCCTCCGGGAGGTCAACCCCCCAACCAATTTATAACGAAATGAAAACCGTCCAAGATATCATACGAAAGTACCCACATACAAAGTTTCAACATTATGGTCCCAAAAATTGCGCCTTCTATAGTGAGAACAAGATTTATTTCCTCTACTGGGGGGTCAACCCCCCAAGCCATTCCTACCAAAAACAATCTCATCCAATATATTATACGAAACTACCTATTCACAAACTTTCAATCCTATTGCTCCAAAATTACGCCCTTTAACATGTAATCATTCATTTCTTCCTCCAAGGGGTCAACCCCCCAACAAATTCGAACCAAAATGAATCCCATCTAGGATATCTTTCGAAAATACCTACTTACAAACTTTCAACCCTATTTCTCCGAAACTGCGAGCTTTATCGTGTAAACAAGATGGTCAGGGGTCAACACCCCATTGAATTCAAGCCAAAACCAATCCTATCCAAGATATCATGTTAAACTACCTATTTACAAACTTTAAATCCTATTGATTCAAAATTGCGCCCTTTATCGTGTGAACAAGATTTATTTCTCCTCTCAGGGGGTCTACCCTCCAACCAATTCAAACCAAAACCAATCCCATCCAAGATATCATACGAAACAAAGATATCATACAAAATTTACAAACTCTCAACCCTATTGCTACAAAATTGCGCCATTTATCCTGTAACTAAGATTTATACCCCCTCAGGGGGGTAAACCCCCAACCAATTCGAACCAAAAACAATCCCATCCAAGATATCCTACGAAACTACCTATTTACAAACTTTCAACCCTATTGCTTCAAAATTGCGTATCGTGTAAACAACGCTAAAATACATACGCTTATACATACATACAATATAATTATATATATATATATATATATATATATATATATATATATATATATATATATATATATATATATATATATATATATATATATATCTCTATATATATATATACAGTGCTTTCATGATGAAAGGAACAAATTCATTAAAAAATTAGGTTTCTATTTCATGTTAAAATCCTCGGACAGGTCGATTAGTATTTTTATTTGGGCATTTTTCGCAATAAAAATTTTGTATACAGGGTGTCTCATTCAAGAGCTATGGCTTTGTCATTAGTTTTTTAAAGGTAATACCCTGTATATTATTTCACTTTACAATTCTACGATAAATTCTTATCACTTTTTGTGAACATACCATATGCCTCAACTCGATGGATTGCCAGAAACGGAGATAGTGGGTAATGAGAGGTACGATATGAAAACACACAAATGTAATTACTAATTTAATTTTTACATATGTTCAATCTGTTGTCCGTTTACTTCGAGACATTTTTGAAGTCGATTCAATGTTTCCCGTTGCACATTTTCAATTACTTCTGGACTGATAAGTCCTGATATTTCCTGCCTGATTCTGTCTTTTAGATCATCAATATTATTTGGTCTATTCAAATAAACTTTAGACTTCAAATAACCCCATAAGAAAAAATCCAATGGGGTTATGTCCGGTGATCTTGGCGGCCACTCAATCGGACCTCTCCGTCCTATCCATCTGTTGGGAAAAGTTGCATCAAGAAATTGTCGAACAGCGATTGAATAGTGAGGAGGTGCCCCATCTTGTTGAAACCATATCTCGTTATTAGGTATGTCAGGATCTTGTGGGTTAGGAAACAAAACAGCTAAAGCCGGAATGAGTTCGAACTGGAGAAAGTTCAAGTAGTCCTCTCCGTTTAGTGTTCCTTCAAAAAAATAGGGACCAACTATACGATTTCGAACAATCGCTGCCCATGTATTAATTTTTTTGAGGCCGCTGTGTGTGGCATTCTTGCATCCAATGAGGATTCTCGGTCGCCCAATACCTACAGTTTTGTCTGTTGACGTGGCCATTTAAAGTAAAGGTGGCTTCATCAGAAAAAATTATGTTTGTAATGAAATTTAGATGTTGATTATGAATTTCAAGAATCTGCTCACAAAACTGTACTCTGCGGTCAAAATCGTCTTCTAATAATTCATGTACCAGCTTAATTTTATAGGGATGATACTTATTTACCTTAAGTATTTTATGCACGGACCCTACTGATAAATTGAAATTATTGGAAATTGTAGTAATGGATGAATGAGGGTTATCTTGGGTTTCTAGTAGAACGTTCAGCACTGTTTCTTCAGATACTCTCGGTGGTCTTCCTTTAGGTAAATCTCTAACGTGGCCGTATCTCCTGAATTTTGATTCAATTTTGCTGATTGTCGATCTAGTAATTGGCGGACGATCAGGATGATTTTCATTGAATAGATTGCAGACTTCTTCTTGTGAACGCACCCTATCTCCAAAACCAATCATCATAAGTACTTCAATACGTTCTCTCTCAAGTAATTGCATTTTCTTAAACAATGAAGTAGTGTAGTGCCTGGAGCGTTAAAAACGTGAAAACTGCGGACTATACAGCACCAGTGAATGAATTCAGATGGTACATGTGCAATTTCATTCTTCAGATTTAATGACAATGTTTACCTAAATTTTTTTTGTACTTTTAATCCACATTTTAAATCTCCAGGTGCTCCACTATCTCCGTTATAATCTGGGAATCCATCAAGTTGAGGCATATGGTATGTTCACAAAAAGTGATAAGAATTTATCGTAGAATTGTAAAGTGAAATAATATACAGGGTATTACCTTTAAAAAAACTAATGACAAAGCCATAGCTCTTGAATGAGACACCCTGTATACAAAATTTTTATTGCGAAAATTGCCCAAATAAAAATACTAATCGACCTGTCCGAGGATTTTAACATGAAAATAGATACCTAATTTTTTAATGAATTTGTTCCTTTCATCATGAAAGCACTGTATATATATATATATATATATATATATATATATATATATATATATATATATATATATATATATATATATATATATATATATACATGAAACTGAGTTTTTGGTGCCAAGCATCATAAAAAGTCATGAAACGAAAAACTATCTTGGTCCTAGGTCAAACTTTGCTAATCGCACCCATTTTAATAAGCAGGTTTTCAAAGTGAAAACCTGGAAAATTTAGAGAAAAAATTAAATGTTTCACACGGCACAAAAGCAGATTTAATGCCTTGGCTGGTTTCCTTGGCTGGTGAAACACCAGCCACGGCATTAAATCTCGTGTTTTGTGCCAAGTAAAACAAATAACTATTGTCACTATTACAATTTAAACGGCATCGTAACGTCAATATATCTACAGTAGTATATAAAACTATCAATGATTTGCTACAATAATTGTGACAAATTTACATACTGTTATTCTATTCCGCTCGAATCTGGTCGCTTCCGTTTGCACTTCACGAATTGGGTGAAGCATTCAAGCTTATCCTCCTATTCTAGTTGCATAATTTATCATTTCGAAGTTTCACTTGGTCGCAGATCTCTTTTCTAGATTCCATTTCGTTATGAGAATCACGAATTGTATGTCATTCGTGCAACAGCTACAAATTTATAACCAAATGATAAATAAATGCGATTAGAACTGCGATAAATTGTTTCCTGGAAGATTTACATGTGTAAGTATTGAAATGGAAACTGGAATGAGTTCTCTTTCAATCAGGCAAGTGTCAAAGTCATTCTTAAAGTCTGAAATTTTACTCTGCATTTCAAACCAATCAACTTAGTCTAGATCAACGGCGGATCCAGGGGGGGGTCATGGGGTCATGACAGTATTTGGGAGGTCTCGGGTTCAAACTCCGGGGCCGACTGGCCTGCCATGAGTTTTTTCAGAGGTTTCCTCGTGGTAATGTAAGTCACTGATTGCAAACTTATAAGGCAAATGCTAGGCCAGTATTAATCCTCTGAACCCTACCCACACTGCCTATGTTTCATAAATATCTCGTCTCACCTATCCTTAACGCACTTGTACATACAAGTGTATCCTCTGATCTGGCTGAAGGAGTTAATCCCAAACTCAAGCTGCACGCCTCCCTGACACACACTTCAGGGAGAAATTAAACACGTGTGTTTCCTTTTCCTTTCCTTCCGTGCGTGATAGTGCTTCTCTGGATGTCTTCAAGAGAAGATGGCAATATGTACCTGTATATGTACAAGTTATTATGTGTTAAGTTTTTCAAGTGTACAATAAAGAATAAATATTTTAAGTACAGTACTTACGTACATTAATAAAATACCTACTATTTACTTGTATCTATTGTTATCAAAATTAAATTATAAGTTCTTGCCTTGTCCACGACTATGTGACCCCCCCTGACGCCAAAGCTAGATCCGCCCTTGGTCTAAATTATGACAATATTGTATAAAATGTACCCATCATATTTAATCCATTTAAGTCGTATTTTATCCCATAAAATACATACTATTGCAGTGTATCGAAGGAAAGCAGTCAGGTGCGAGAGTATTTT
The DNA here is from genome assembly GCA_030704885.1 of Cynegetis impunctata. Taxonomy (NCBI): domain Eukaryota; kingdom Metazoa; phylum Arthropoda; class Insecta; order Coleoptera; family Coccinellidae; genus Cynegetis; species Cynegetis impunctata. The sequence continues at coordinate 688,727 of JARQZK010001466.1, read as the reverse complement.
TTCCATTCGTTTTGGACCTCCTAGACCACGATTTTCGAAAATTTTTTCATGTCTGATATATATACATACATATATATATATATATATATACATATATATATATATATATATATATATATATATATATATATATATATATATTATATACGAGGGCAATTCAGAAACTAACCTCCGGTTGATTGAAAAAAATACACCAAGTTAAGTAAAAATATTTTAATATATACATCTTACAACTACATCTTTGCACTATTTTTCGACATAGTCTCCATAACGATTGAGGCACTTATCGTATCTCTTCACAAGCTTTGAAATTCCTTTTGCATAAAAATCACCCGCTTGTGCCTTGAGCCAGCCTGTGACCGCATCTTTGAGCTCTTCGTCGTCATCAAACCGCTGGGACCCGAGCCATTTCTTCATATGCATGAAGAGGTGATAATCGCTTGGCACCAGATCTGGGCTGTAAGGTGGATGGTTGAAAACGTCCCACTTGAAGGACTCAAGAAGGGCTGTTGTTCTGCGAGCAGAGTGAGGACGGGCGTTATCGTGCAAAAAAACGATACCGGAAGTCAGCATACCACGGCGTTTGTTCTGTATAGCCCGTCGTAATGTTTTTAGTGTTTCACAGTACACGTCTTGATTAATGGTCGTCCCACGTTCCATGAATTCAACCAACAACACCCCTTTGGCATCTCAAAACACCGTTGCCATCAGTTTTCTGGCAGAAAAATCTTGCCGGGCTTTTTTTGGTTTGGTAGGCGAATCTGAATGTGCCCACATCTTTGATTGTTCTTTTGTCTCAGGGTTCACGTACTTAATCCAGGTTTCGTCACCGGTCACGATTCTGTTTAACAATGGTTCTCCTTCGTCCTCATAACGTGACAGAAAGTCTAATGCAGAGGTCATTCTTTGAGTTTTGTGGTGGTCGGTAAGAATTTTGGGCACCCATCGTGCACAGAACTTACGGTAACCCAATCTTGCTGTCACTATCTCGTACAAAAGAGTCTTAGAAATCTGTGGAAAATCAGTAGACAACTCCGCCATTGTGAAACGTCGATTTTCACGAACTTTTGCATCAACTGTCTGAACGAGTTCGTCAGTCACCAAGGATGGTCTACCACTCCTCTCTTCATCATGAACGTTTTCTCGTCCACTTTTAAATAAACGTACCCATTCACGGACAACTTCTTCACTCATAACTTTTGGTCCGTACACGGCACAAAGCTCACGATGAATAGCTGCTGCAGAGTATCCTTTGGCTGTAAAAAACCTTATAACAGCACGCACTTCACATTTGGCGGGATTTTCTATTGCAGCACACATTTAAAACTGCCACAAAAACTAAACTAGCGCAGGTACGATGTTCACTCGACTACGGCTTGATGCCGACTGACCTGCTGAGCGTGTGAATGCACAGATGGCGCGCTACTCCCCCCACTACCCGCACTGTGACCAATCGGAGGTTAGTTTCTGAATTGCCCTCGTATATATATATATATATATATATATATATATATATATATATATATATATATATATATATATATATATATATATATATATATATATATATATATATATATATATATATATATATATATATATATATATATATATATATATATATATATATATATATATATATATATATATATATATATATATAATTATTTATTCGAATTGTTGTTGCCTGTGATCTATTTTTAATCTCTTGATAATTATTAGCAATAACAGGCTGATTGAATCTTAAAAAACTCGATTTTATTAAAAAGTTGACGTTTCACTTTGATATTCGTAATTGAAATTTCTTTGACATTTATTGATTTGAAAAAATTGAATAGAACAGGGCAGCTTTGTATATGCTATTCAGTCTAATATTAATATTCAAAATTGTTATCATTAGAAGGTAAGGGAAACCAAAGAAACCTTTACCTACGTAATGTTTGAAAATAATAATAATAGGGTACTATTTATCTAACAACAAAGAAATTAGTATGGGAAAACATTAAAGAAGTGGAGTAGAATTATCGGTATAGCACGCTTATATGGAAGCAGCCGTTGACACGTGTTTCGGACTCTTTGGTCCTCATCAGAACGGCGTAGCCAAGTATTGGATTGAAAATTTGAAGATGAAAATAGTACAACAAACAAAATCCTCTGATACGGAAGATAATCACACAATTGTGGTTTATTGTTTGAACTCTCCGGTATGGGAGATTTGGTCAAACTTTGCCACGGAGGCGATTAATGCTATCCGCGAGATCTAAGAACGAGTAAATAAACAATAACAAAGAAATTAGTTGCGGGAAAATATTAAATAGGTAGAGCAAAATTATCTGTATAGTTCGTTTATATGGAAGTAGCCGTTTTTAATGAAATTTTTTATTTATTTAGAATTTCAAATCTTTTAAAAAAAAAGGTACTTACAGTTTAGAACAATGCTTAAAACTCTCAGTTTAAGTTTAGGATCATTGCCATATTTTCAGCTTGCAATATTTAATTATTTATTCGAATTGTTGTTGCCTGTGATCTATTTTTAATCTCTTGATAATTATTAGCAATAACAGGCTGATTGAATCTTAAAAAACTCGATTTTATTAAAAAGTTGACGTTTCACTTTGATATTCGTAATTGAAATTTCTTTGACATTTATTGATTTGAAAAAATTGAATAGAACAGGGCAGCTTTGTATATGCTATTCAGTCTAATATTAATATAGTATTCAAATATAATTTTAATAAAATCGAGTTTTTTAAGATTCAATCAGCCTGTTATTGCTAATAATTATCAAGAGATTATATATATATATATATATATATATATATATATATATATATATATATATATATATTATTTTTATTTTTTCTGTACATATTGGCATCTCCAGCGGCTCCCATCGATTCGAATGAGCTCAAATTTGGTACCTGCGATTGTTCTCGTTGCAGAACAAAAGTGTCAAAATTTAGGTAAATTTCTGCAACCGCCACCATTTTTACGTAGATATTTCGAGCTGAAATATTTTTTTCTAGAATTGTTTTCATTGCAGAACGAAACTATCGAAATTTGATAAAATTTTTCCAACCGCCGCCATTTCTTGTTTTTTCGTGAGTTTTGAATAGACGGTGTTTTGACGTTTGTCAAAAAAACTTAATATTTTTTATCTACTCCTATTGAATAATATATTCATTATTCAACTACGTTTTAGCAATTAATAGTATCTATTACCAAACAGCGTGAGTAACACTGCTATAACTCACTATATAGTCTACTAAGATTCGTAAGATCGACCGTCACTCATCTGCTAATGTCACTTGAATAATTCTGACGTTTTCAAATTAAGTTAATACTACCTAATTATTGTGAATTTGTATTTGAATCTTAGTATTTATTGTTTTACCGTAGATAAAGTATAGTATTCAACTTGCGGTAATGGTCATAACTCACTTGATGAAGTACAGCACTTGCTTGCAGCTCGTGCTGCAAACTTCATCTGCGTGAGTTATCTACATTACCGCTCGTTGAATAATATACTATTACTCGTTATTATAATCGTAACGAATACCACTCGAGCAATCGAAAATAATCGTCAAAATGTGAATGTTTTCAATCACATTTGCAATCGAAAATAATCGATTATACTGACCTCGTCACTAGACGTATTTTCTTAAAACATCACTCGAGCTGCGCTCTCGTGGATGTTTCGCAAAATACGTCTGGTGACTCAGAATTATAATGTATTATTTTCAATGTTCTTGTGATATTACAACTGATGATTATATTATAGCTCACTCGAGAAAAAGTAAAAAAATTTGTCTCTTCACTTCATCTTGAGTGAATAACACTGACAAGATCTGAACAACTTCATATTTGTCATGAGCTGTTTTATCACTTCGATTAAAGTACACATGTTTATGTGGAGGAATTTATTTAGCCAGCTCCTTAATGTTAATTGGTGATTTTCAAATATTGAAATATTTTGTTCGTTTGAATGATTCTAGAGATTGTTGACTTCCGACAGTTTTTTACATATCTTGGATAAATCCAATGAATATACTTCTTCGAAATCTATCTAAACTCGGGTTTATCATTGAAACGTGTTGCAAAGCTATAACCACCTCTCACTAGACAATAACCTTGGCAGCTCATTATGAAATGAAAGAGAAATATGATAATAGGGAAAAATGAATGAGGGAGTGTCTTGAACACGGTGGAATAACGTGGGTATCTCGAAAGAAAAATGAAGTGGGTTCACTTCAAGACTTCATTTGCATTCGATTATATAACACCTATTCATGTTCAATTTCTGGTGAATTCGAAGATCGTACAATATGATTTAATGGCGAAATATTACTGAATTCTACAGCTTTCAAATTGACATGTATCTCAAAATATTTTTTATTCAAATATATATATATATATATATATATATATATATATATATATATATATCTTTATATTTTTTTCTGCTTCAAATTAGGGATATTCCGTCAGAAGGGTAGAAATCGTTTATGATCGTTTATTTGAACAAAAGTTAAACTATTAACAATAATTCAATACCTAACCGTTCTCAATTACAAATTTTGTTCGAACAAGAAAGAAAAACATTTCTGCTCCACCAAAAAACATTGAATGCCAGCGAGCCTAATTTTGTGGAATAAAAAACCTTTTGTGGCCTTTGGTCCTGAGAATTTGAATGAAAATGATCAATTATTTGAATAAGTATATACTTACTACAGAATATTTTCAATTAGAAAAATTGATGCTTTGACAAGCATTAATAAAAAGCTAATTGAAAGGCAAGATTTTGGTGAAAAAACATATCTCCTTAACCGTGACTACTAGGACCTAGAATTCAAGGGCGAGAAGGTAGTGAATGACCCCAACAATATCCCAAAAAACTTTGATGGTTCACGTGCCGAATATCCTATATAGATATATATATATATATATATATATATATATATAAATATATTTATATATATATATATATATATATATTATATATATATATATATATATATATATATATATATATATATATATATATATATAATCTCTTGATAATTATTAGCAATAACAGAGATTAGAAATAGTTCACAGGCAACAACAATTCGAATGATTTATATATATATATATATATATATATATATATATATATATATATATATATATATATATATATATATATATATATATATATATATATATATATATATATATACCTTTATATATTATATATATATATATATATATATATATATATATATATATATATATATATATATATATATATATACATATATAAACAAATTCCAAATTTTTTAATTGAATTTTGCAAGTTTTCTCAGTCTTTTCTAATGCAAAAGCAATATATGCATCTTCACCGGTGGCGTGCGTACGTAAACATTATATCAAAATTTTTAAGACAAAAATTATACGCCACTAGTTTTTCTCAAAATGATTTTTTCAGTCAAGCTGGAAGAGAAAAGTTGAACTAAATCCTTTTCGTCCGATTCTGCGTTTTCCAGTCAAAAAATAAAAACTATTTACGTGCACGATATTTTATCATCACATCCTACTTCAATAAATCAAACATTGATATTATGTAGGTATAATCAATTGAATAAAATAAAAATTCGCAAGTTTCTCATTCCAAAAACCTAGTTACTTTTATATTCTACATTTCCTTTTTGATTATTCTGGAATTGTGATTTTTCTAATTTTCTTATGTTTTTTATATGATAAGCAATCTCCCAGTGGTACCTAAATTGTGTAAAAATCAATGAAATTGATACAAATTCTACTGAAAAAGCTATGACTATGTAAGGATTCCAATCTACGATATTTAAATTGAAGGTTCCAATGTGATAGGTATGTGATTTAAAAATATTGAATCTAATATAGGTAAACTATGTGAGAAAAATACTTTATTATATTCGAAAATAAAATGGAAATCAAATATCAATTTAAGATATACCTATTTCATAAAATATTATTTCAAATTTCAATTATTACGAGACCTAGAATCGAAAACTATATGAAACTAGATAATACCTTGATACTTTTATTCTTTCGTTATGCACGTGATGTCTTATGTTAATTTATTTTACGAAAACGCAATAAAATCTAATGAGAGTGCAATCATAGTTTAAAATAATAGTTTTCATATTCATATAAGGCAGCTTGGGTTTAAATTTCCTGACTGAAATATATTATGATATTATGGAAAGGAATTTTTTTGAGTAGGTATTACCCCAGAATCATTAATTCACCTTGAAACTTCTTTGTGGACCCGGTAACTTATTCAAGAGCATCGATTGCCATAAGTTTCGAAAAACTTTCGTAACTATTATTTCAGAATAACAAAGTTACAAAGCTTGAGTTATTGTATTTCATTCATGGCCAATATATTCAACACAACTTTTAAATGAATGAGTCCGTTTATCGACTGGAGAATTTGTATGCATTCGATTCATTATGTTACTCAAAAATAATTCTTACATTTTAATGTATGAAAATAATCTTATAGATATTCTTCAGATTTTTCGATTTATGCATGTTGTAACCAGCAAGCAGTCTTAATCTAATTATATGATACGTATATATCTTATAATGACGTATATTACGTTAAAAATTCATGTGGAAAGAATCAAAAAGTTTCTCGATTGCTATTGACAGCAATTATTATGAACATCATTTGGCATTAAAGAAAAAGTAGGTACGAACTCTAACAGGTTCTTATAAATTTTTAATATTCAGACCATAAGCAGAATATGTTTAATTTTTGAGTTCGTGTGATATTCTGAAAAAAACTTCTTAACTCCCTGACTCAATTCGAATTGACTGTGGAGGTGAGCAAAACCTCAAATAAAATCCAAAAAAAAAATAGAAAATTTCTTCATACGCATGGCGGCAGATTAGATAAGCAGTTGAAACCACCAAAAGGTACTTTCTTAAAAGCAGTTCAATTCACGTTCGAAATATCAATCCTCTATCTCCATCTTGAGACTTTGGAGGAGCGGAAACTTCAGAAACTACGAAAAACAAGAAATCTATGCATAAAAATGGCCGTGGTTAGGAAACAAGTTTATACTCGCAAATTTCCTAATATCAACTCAATACGTGCACAAATGTTCCACCTCTAACTTAATTTGGAGGAATTGTGGCGAGGACCTTAAAAAACATGAAATTTCAAGATTAAAATAGCGCGAATGAGGAGATGTCTTGAAACCAACATGAGGTTATTTACTCACATCAACTTAAGTCCAGAGGAGTGGTGGAGTTAAGCTGAACCTGAATGCAACAGGTATGGTCCGATTTCAATGTACAGAAAAGATGGTGAAAGTAGAATTCTAATAGTTCAAAATGATCATCTTGGTTTCACATGAAAACGCTGAGAAATATGTTAAAAATGAAGCTGAACATGTCGAAAAGGGCCGAGCGCGTGAGAGTAGTTGAAGAGTGGAGGTAGAGCAGCAGCAGGCAAGGAAAAGCATGACATTCGAAAGCGTCGGCATTTTCAACTCTCGGCAGTTTTTCGTCATATTCAGCTTTATTTTTAACATATTTCTCAGCGTTTTCATGTAAAACCAAGAAGAACGTTTTGAACTATGAGAATTCTACTTTCAAAATTTTTTTTGTAAATTGAAATCGGACCATACCTGTCGCATTCAGGTCAGCTGGAGAATTGCATAGTAAAATATACGAATGGCCACAGATCAAAAACTATGCATCGGACAGTTCCTACTTTTCGCATAAATAAAGTTTATATCATTAACTAGAACTGACCGGAGGGTCTACGCTACAACTAAAAATAAACGAGTTATGAATTTTTGAAAAAACTGCATTTTCGCCGATTTTCCCTTAAACTAAGGGTCTGATCGAGTCACCCAACCTCTCATTTTCTTCGTCTTTTCATTTTCTACAATTAGTCTATTAACACAACCACGATTACTCTGATAGTTTCAATTTTATATTTTGCATAAAATTGGTAATAACGAAGTTATTAATAATAAAGTCGAGTGAAATACATATCACTATATCATATGGAACTATTTTAAGAACAATGGCGCAGCTGGTTCTAACACTTTTTACATACTTTTTACATAAAAAAATGTAAGAACCTTGGACTATTATTCTGACGGATATGTCAAAATACACTGGACATATATATATATATATATATATATATATATATATATATATATATATATATATATATATATATATATTTGTGTGTAGAATAGCTAGTTAGCTAGACTTCACCCGACGAAATTACATTTCGGTAAATTTATCTGAATAAAAACATAGAATATTGAAGAAATTAGTTTTCATTTATTCTAAAGAAATGTGAAACTCTCTTGTGATATACATATAGACATTGGCCATTCAGGAAGGTTTAATTATGAGATCTTGATTCAATAAGAATTCAATTAACAATATTTGAGTTAGTGTTGCCTCATTTCAGGCTTCTTCTCTCATATTTATTTATGTTACTGTGTTACAATTTGCATAAGAATGAACTGCTGTGAACTGCTTATTTACTCACTTCTTATGAAGGTATTGTATTTGCCGATAAATGAAGTTACCTGACTTCCTTCTAGACAGCAACCGCAACACGTCTTGCATAATAAATTATATATATATATATATATATATATAATCTGTCGTTACTACGTGATAATTTAACATGATGAACAAAAACTAAATTTGAATTTACTACGTTTATTATCACAAAAATACTTCTAATAAAAAATATAACACTGCGATTGCAATTTCGGTCACTAGACCATCATCAGGTAGATTGAGTTAACAACTGAATACATAATTATAGATTTGCGCTTACGGGTGGGAAAGAATTATTGCAGGTACCTACCTAAACAGACAAGAGGAACATATTTCAAGAAGGGCTAATCGAGTGATTTTCCCAAATTGGTACAATACAATGTTCTTAGAAAAGTCGTTATTGTTTGAATACACTAAATATAGGAGAATATATCAAGCCAATCTGGTCATTCAGCAAGATATCTTTTGCATTCTGATTGAGTTTGAAAATTTTCTTTTCCACCTGTAAGCGCAAATCTATAATTATGTATTCAGTTCTTAACTCAATCTGCCCGATGATGGTCTAGTGACCGAAATTGCAATCGCAGTGTTATATATTTTTTTAAAGTATTTTTGTTATAATAAACGTAGTAAATTCAAATTTAGTTTATGTTCACCATATATATATATACATATATATATATATATTTATTTATATATATATATATATATATATATATATATATATATATATATATATATATATATATATATATATATATATATATATATATATATATATATATATATATATATATATATATATATATATATATATAAAGTCCTGCCTTCTACATCGGTCAAACAGGTAAAAAAATACAAACCCGAGTAGATGAACATAAAAGGTCAATTCTATTTAATAAGAATACTACTGGTTTCTCCGAGCATTGCATTCAGAAGAATCACTTCATAGATATGGATAAAACTAAACGTTTACATGCTGGTAATAAAGGAAAACGACTCGACCTTTAAGAAGCTTTGGAGATAACCAGCTCTTTCAAAAATCAACAACCTATAGTGAACGATCAATTAGAGTTCCATTTTTCCCCTCTCATTTCCTCAGTTTTATAAATAAATTTGGTGTCATCTCTCCTGTGTTAGACCAAGCTAGTTAGTCGAGTATGTTAGGTACGCTGGCTAGTATTTGGGAGGTCTCGGGTTCAAACCCCGGGGCCGACTGGTCTGCCAGTCTCTGAGTTTTTCTCAGAGGTTTCCTCATGGTAATGTAAGTCACTACTTGCAAACTTATAAGGCGAATGTTGGGCCAGTATTAATCCTCTGAACCCTACCCACACTTCCTATGTTCCATAAATATCCCGTCTCACCTATCCTTAATGCACTCGTACATACAAGTGTATCCTCTGATCTGGCTGAAGGAGTTAATCCCAAAATCAAGCTGCCCGCCTCCCTGACACATACTTCAGGGAGGAATGAAACACGTGTGTTTCCTTTTTTTTCCCTGTATTAGTCTTGAGAATGGGTTCACTACCCGAAACATGTTGACAATTTTTTGTTAATTTTTATTAATTTTCAATATATATTTGTGAAACAGTAAGCCAAGTGTTTTGATTTGAATTATTAATATATATATATATATATATATATATATATATATATATATATATATATATATATATATATATATATATATATATATGTCTATTATCACTTGAAATTTTTATTTTATAGTTGAAACAGAGTGCTTTTAGCAGGGATTATAAAGCTTTCGTTTCATTATTTGCGTCCATCTTCCGGATGACCATGACATTTCAAGTATTATGCCAATAGGAAATAAATCTAATCATTAAATCACTGTGAATCTCTTCATTTTGAAATGGCAAGGATACAAGGCATTCTTTTAGAAAAGTGTGACGGGTTAATGATTACCCGATTAAGACAGAATGAATACTGAATTTTATATCGTATACTTTCTCATCACTCCTGTCATCACGTAATTGGCGAATAGTATGACAATTTAATGGCAATGATAGATCAATAAAAATTTTTATTTTATATGTATATATATATATATATATATACATAAATTAATATATAGTGGCGCACCCAGGGGGGGAGCCCTCCCCGAGATTTATAATAGTAACAAAAGAATTTGAGGAGTAAATGTTGTTTCTTACATAAATTTAACATGTTTATTTAGCGAATTTTGTACAATAGGTAAATATATGTTTTGTTTCATATACAAGGTATATGTAAGTTTTTATTTAATGAATAAATTATTTGATTTCTTACTTAAATGTTTCATTTTCATGCAGCATTGATTTATTGAAGTAGGATGTGATGATTATAAAATATCGTGCACGTAAATAGTTTTTATTTTTTGACTGGAAAACGATGAATCCGACGAAAAGGATTTAGTTCAACTTTTCTCTTCCGGCGTGACCGGTCATTTTGAGAAAAACTAGTGGCGTATAATTTTTGTCTTAAAAATTTTGATATAATGTTTACACGCACGGCACAGGTGAAAAAGAATATATTGCTTTTGCATTAGAAAATACTGAGAAAACTTGCAAAATTTAATTAAAAAATTTCTCAGCTTTGAAGATATGATTAAAAATTGAATTTATTACTAAAATAATCAATATCTCATTACTGAAAGCAAACTTCAAATTTCAATTTGTATCTAATTCCTAGGCTGGAATTTGTTTATATATATATATATATAAATATATATATATATATATATATATATATATATATATATATATATATATATATATATATATATATATATATATATTTATATATATATATATATATATATATATATATATATATATATATATATATATTTATATATATATATATATATATATATATATATATATATGTATATATATTTATATATATATATATATATATATAATCTCTTGATAATTATTAGCAATAACAGACTTGTTGAATCTTAAAAAGTTTTGATAAAGCTATGAATGTCGTGGCGGAACGTCAACTTTTTAATAAAATCGAGTTTTTTAAGATTCAACAAGCCTGTTATTGCTAATAATTATCAAGAGATTAGAAATAGTTCACAGGCAACAATATATATATATATATATATATATATATATATATATATATATATATATATATATATATATATATATATTATATATATATATATATATATATATATATATATATATATATATATATATATATATATATATATATATATATATATATATATATATATATATGCTTGAGGCAAACGCTGATGCTGGAATTTCCAGCTATGCGTAGATCAGGATACTTTGTTCTTAAGAAATATTAAAATCGAAGGATATTTGAATTACGAAATAAGGATTTCTTAGTCACTATTTGTTTTCTATTCTGAGGGACAATTGTCCTTAGGGCCGGACTTCTGAAAAACTTAAATATCATTTGACTGAAAACAATTAATTTGCTGAAGTTATTTCAAGTAAGTATCCGTTATTTAGTGTTATATTATCAATTTTATATTTTACAAAAAAATAAATAGTAGTTGTTTCTTCTCACATAGGATTCATGTGAATTTGAACATATATTGTGGATGTGTAAATTAGAATGTAAGGTACAATATATGTTCTTTCATTAACTTTTGCATTTATCATTTCCTACTGAATTTGTTTGGATTTTTCACTGTATACTATTAAAAGAGTCTAATTAATATTTCAATATATTCACTGTCACATAAAATAATATTGAAATATATAGATATATATATATATATATATATATATATATATATATATATATATATATACCTATATATAAATATAATTATACATACATATATATATATATATATATATATATATATATATATATATGTATATGTATATATATATATATATGTATATGTATATATATATATATATATATATATATATATATATATATACTTATATAATTATATTATATACAAATTTACAAATACAAAATTTTTTTAGAAAGTTTTTATTCGGAAAACTAGTTGGAAGAGCACAATGAGTGATGCTAATAATTTCACTCATTCATTGAAGATGGGACTATAGAAATAACATAATTATACAATTACTTCACTTTCTTGTGATTCATTTCTTAATAATGTGGTTTAATTTGCAGCTGTTATAACTCGATAAGTTTTTTCATTGTTCTAAGCTACTGAATACTGCATCTATGTTGTAAGTGTTCTTGTAATAATGGATAATTAGATTGTTCCATTCGTGAACTGATCTGTAGAGTTCAGAAACATTGCGACATAAAATAGTTACGTTGAGAATATTCGTCTTGTTGAATGAAGAGTTGTATTGGCGTATTTGATTAGTTATACGAATAACCTACGTTACGTTGAAGGAAGAAGGAAAATGAACTGATGTTATGTGACATCATCACACTGCAAATATAATTCTTTCTTCTGTGTCAATCACGACAAAATGTTAACCATATTTTGAATAAACGCATAAAGTTAAATTTTATTTGGATTCTAGAATAGTAATTGAAATAGAGAGTTCTTAACTCAATCTGCCCGATGATAATAAACGTAGTAAATTCAAGTGATGTTTTTGTTCATCATGTTAAATTATCACGTTTTCACGACGGATTCCATCAACTATTTGAATACTTTTAGTATTAGTTATTATATTGATTATGGAAACCCATAAAAAACTTTTTCTGATATGAAAAAAGCAACACAAATCCTTATGATCTCAAGAGAACATCGCCTGCGGGAAATTCAAATAGATAACTCAACAGATTTGTAATAAAACATACTACTTTTCAGCAGTACTGGTATTTAATTTCATAATTTAGTTTCACATGAGGTAAAGAGGAGACAAAGTTCACCAAAAACCTAAAATGTTTGTACATAATTAGAAAATAAGTAGTTAGGCATTAAAGTTCCTCATAAAATCTAGAAACTCTATCGCTGCGTGCTGCATTAGAAAAGCAGGTTTTCATAACGTATCCAGTTTAAAAAATATATTCATAAAATTATGATATTTTTTCCAAATTCAAAATAAAAATGCGCTCTATTATGTGTAAACAATATTTATTGCCTTTCCGGGTGGTCAACCATCCAACCAATTCATATAGAAATGAATAGCATCCAAGATATCGTACGAAACTACCTACCTACAAAGTTTCAACACTATGGTTCCAAAATTGCGCCTTCTATCGTGTAAACAAGATTTATTTCACAACTTCGCATTAAAACCTACCCCATTCAATATATCATACTAAACTACCTTCTCAAAAAATTTCAATCCTATTGCTCCAATTGCCCTTTATCATGTGAACAAGATTTATTTCTTTCTCCTGGGGGTCAACCCCTCAACCAATTCGAACCAAAACCAATCCCATCCAATATATCTTTCGAAAATACCTACCTTCAAACTTTTAACCCTATTGCTGCAAAATTGCGCCATCTGTCGTGTAAAGTAGATTTATCCCCCCCCCCCCGGGGTCAACCCCTGAACCAATTCGAACCAAAAACAATTCCATCCAAGATATCATGCAAAACTACATATTTACAACTTTTAACCCTATTGCTTCAAAATTGCGACCTTTATAGTGTAAACAAGATTTATTTTCCCCCCAGGGGGGTCAACCCCCCAACCAATACAAACCAAAAACAATCCCATCCAAGATATCATACGAAACTACCTATTTACAAACTTTCAACCCTATTGCTACAAAATTGCGCCCGTTATCGTGTAAACAACGCTAAAATACATAAGCACATACATACTTGAGTTTTTGGTGCCAAGCATCATAAAAAGTCATGAAACGAAAAACTTCCTTGATCCTAGGTCCAACTTTGCCAATCGCACCCATTTTAATAAGCAGGTTTTCAAAGTGAGAAACTGCTAAAAATATGTGATTTATCTGACTTATTGTAATAGAGAGATAAGAATGATTACATGGTAAAAATTTAAATGTCTTCGAAATGCAATCTCTGATAATGAACATGAATTTGAAATATATATTTCAATATCCAGTAAAGTGGCAGTATAAGTACGACACACTTTTAATTTTCATTTATAAAATATCCATCAGGTGATAATATATATACTTCAGGATATAAATTGAGATACATCGAAATATTTTGAAGAATTTATACTAATTTTTCTTTTCAGGTGAGTTTTACCATATCTACTAAAGAACAAAGAGCACAGAAGAACGCCATTTGGGGTAATGTAAAAAAATATCATCTTCCGGTCTATTTGGAAAATCATGTCTTTTCAGCAAATTGCATTTTAATTTTGGGAACCAACCAGTCCAAATTATCATAGACAAATCTACCGTAAAATGGCTACATTACTTCAAAATAACAGTTTATTTCTCGTGGGAGTCTGAACTTAGGTCAATACTTTTTTATTGAATCTACCGATACAAACTGAAATCGATCTGATATCATGCATAACTTTGACGTGTTCGTCATAATGTAAGATAATATGCAAACTTAAAAAGCAATTGAAATTTATTATGCTTGCACTTTCGTTTTGAGTGAAAACTAGTGAACTTTCTTCATTCTCCAACATTCCTTTAAGAAATTGTTGAAATTGGAATAGTCTATTATTTTTTATTCTATTGATTCCAAACTAGGATGTATTAAAACAGTTCAAAGTCAACTCAGCACTGTAGTCTTCGGATTCATCCCCTTTGTCAATAAAAATGATATTTCTACATCAAAATTGCCGCGTTGAAATGAAAAATATGAAACCACCAAACAACACCTTCCTGATATGAGCCGAATTCATGTAGGAATTTTCAGAATATAAATCAATTGAAGCTACCACTGTGCACTTTCTCAACATTCAATCAACCTACGTAACAAATTTTAACACTCTAATTAATTTACAGCAGAAGCTGTTAATGTGCGTCAAAAACCAGAAAAAAATATGAAATCTCTTCATTAAAATGATGGCAAAGTATGCCACCAAAACGGCACTTCCTCGACATAAACTCAATTTACTTACAAATTTGCAACCCTCTAACTCAATATGAAGGTTTTTTTTCAGCTTAATGTTCTCTACACAAAGCCCTAGGAATCTGAATATGTTGTAGATAATTGATTTCCACATCTTCTGCTACCGGTTCGCAAAATGTCTGCTCACGCACCTCTCCGCCAATGGTTCGACCATGCCAAAATTTTGACTTAATTTTTCCAAATTTGTTACTATTATTCTACATCAAAAAACCCGCAGGTACTATCTCATTTGGTTCGAATGGGGATGCTGGAGATATCAAAATGTATACGACTGTCGCAATTTATGCAATGAATTAACGTTAAACAAGGAGGCCTCCGTAGTCCAGCGGTAGGGTGTATCGCTTGTAAACAGAGGATTGTGGGGTCGAGTCCCACCTTGCTCTTGGGTGTTGTGTATATCCAACAAAATTTAGATGTTCTAAATATGATTTACTGTTGGTTAATGACTCAGTTTCAAGCCTATTGGCCGTTCGGAACCCGCGTAAAATTGTAGGTCCCTTGAGTTAAAAAAAAACGTTGAACAAAGTACAATTAAATTAGATGAATATCATACTGGAATTAATTTTATACTCAGAGTTCAAAATTTATAAAGAATGATGATCTCATTCTTATACAAAATATATTACCTTAGAATGAGACAAGAATCGTGCTTTACTGTAAAGACGTTATGAATCTTTTTGAGGTAGTATTTTGAATCTGACTAGAAAATCTATATTCAATCATGAGTATTTCATATAAAAATATTCATCGAAGAAATAAATGAAAAATTTGAATCGATTTAACTATGAAAACTATAATGATGATGTGAGCTATTCTAAGAGGAGTATAGATTATGTAGTTTAATTCAAGAAATTCTACATTTTCAGAGAATTTAGGGAAAACATTAATCACCTATAAATCAGATATAACCATATTTCTTATTTGTAAAAAATGTTATTGAATATTTTCATCATGATTTTATATTTGTAAACTTCAAAATGCCCTTACTGAAATATATTTTCAATTTGGATTTAATACAACGATATTTGAGCCAATTAGACGTAACAGTAAAATAGCAAAAAATTTATAAAAACTGAATGAATATAATACAATATTATAAGCTTCAATAGTAATAAAATATTTTTCAAAACCAATCGGAAATAAAAGTGTTAAAATCCCGTCATATAATGCTATCTGGTTCACTCCTAGTGATATAAAATACTAATCATTTTGAGTAATTTACGTAAATATCCGTCTTCTATTCGAGGCTCAAATTACTTGCTTGATAATCAATACTCCTACGGAGTTTTTCGTAATTATGATCATGATAGAAAGTTTCCAGCGATCATTAGAAGCAATTTTGAGAATGTGAACAATCTCAGAATTCCATTCCATCTAATCGTGTCCCACTTATCGAAAATAATTAGAATATTCAGTATAATTTATATTGAATTGCCTCTTATAGTTCTTATTGGGAGTAATAAAAATATGAAATAACAATTTAGAACTAAATTCAACCTGTGCGATGAAGGTCTAGTCACCAACATTGTAATCACAATGGAATATTACAACAATTTTTGACATTAGAAAACAATTGAAATATTAACTTCACAAAGCGGGGAATAATTTCAATAAAAAGGAGAATTTGAAAATTGTTGAAAATATTTTAAGGGTTATATTATTTATAGTCAGAGTGATAATACTTAGTTATTCTCATTATATACTTCAATTTGAATTTTATCAATTTTATCTTCGGATGAATGTTCCAGAGAACACTCTAAAACACATTAAATAGTCAAGCATTAAAATTTATATCTGTGGCGGGCAAACTTTCTTCATGGGGGACCAGAAAGTTTATGAAATTTCAGAGGTGGGCCTGAATTTAAGCAAATATGCATTTTGTTTTGAGACATTTTAACCATATAAATATTACACACTTGCACAAATGGCAGTTTGAAATTACAATTTAACTTTTATTAGAAGGCCCTGCCATGGTAGGTGTGTGAGGCATATGAAATTGCTTTTGGTTTGCCATAATATTGGAACTTAAGAAAAAATTTAAATGGATGTCTCACTGCATTTCAATAATTTCCAACAGCAATTCTACAGAGAAATTCTTCAGATCTACATCAAACGGCATCGAAAAACCATATAGCGATGACTGAATGTTCTTATAACATTAAAACCTAATTTCGAATTCCTCAACACCTTCCTGCATTATTTCAATTTCTTCTCACTCACTGGTGCCATGGATTTCAAACGCGAAAAGTGTGTTAAATTATTCTTCTCCATGCAGTCATAAAACAGAAAAAACTGAGTTTTAAATGATTTGAGATAATCCCCAGTATCATCTAAAAATAGGTTCTTTCCTTGCAATTTTTATTCAATTTGTTAAAGTGTTTGAGGAAATCGGTACGTCAATCTTTGTCTTCGGATAATTGGAAGTGAAACTATTACTCTGTTATGTTGAACTACGTAGCAAGTCTAGCTGGCTCCTTTACATATGCATCTGTTGTTCTACTTTATTATACTGCTGGATCGTCAAAATATAATTATTGCGGGCTGTATGAGTACTATTCATTTCGATGCACTTTCGGCGGGCTATAATTTGCCCATCACTGATCTATTTATATATTATCTTAGTTCAAAGATAACTAATTTTTTAAATTAAATCAGTTCACAGAAATGGAAAGTAAATTAGTCCCTTAAAGCATAAAGTTATGTGCAAAAACTCGCAATATATTCAGTTCAAATTACTCAAAACATTCGTAAAACTATATTCCATAATAATTTTCTACAGTTTTCGGTATATTTCAGATAGTAATTGTCCACTTCAACGTTTCCTACTTCCATTCGCAAATGACTATCTTCAGATAATTGAAATAACTATAATCATTTAGAAAGGACGAATGAGTGAAAGTAAGAGTCACTCCAACCCGATATACCTATCTATGAACTCTGTACACCGAGGACCATAGAAAGTTACCGCCGGCCATTGAAACATTCGTGCTTGTGCAATATTCGATTCTTCAATTTCATTTCCTGTTTCACACGAAGCATGAAAGCTTTCCACTTCACTAGGATGAATAAGTTCATTGATATTTTTAGTTCTGGCTGATACTTTAGTATAAAGAATTTCGAAAACATTTGGTCTTACTTTGAATGCAGTTGAAACAAGACAATATCATTACATTGTTTTTTAAATTAAATAGTATATAGGGGAGAGGTAGCATGAAGGGGACATTTTTGTTGTAGAGGCTCTAGTGAATGCTCAATATAATATTTTAAATAGGTTGAACCTGAATTAGAGCCTGCATTCATCTTCTATTCAAATAAAATTATATAATTAATATTTCTTTATTCTTAGGTACAAATTTTTACAATTTTTGAAAATCTGCATTGTGTCCCTTTCATAAATAAACCGTATTGAAAGAGTCGGGCTAATTTATGAAAGGGACAGTACGTAATATCAATATAAAATCACTTTATAACATATTGATAGTAGTTCAGTTATATTTAAATATCGAATTTCTAAATCAACACTCTTAAAGTTTGGTTATCTGCCTATCGTAGAATAAATCCATTAGATACTAATTGTGCAATGATTAATACTGAGACAACCAGCAAAAAAATTGAATAAA
Source organism: Cynegetis impunctata (assembly GCA_030704885.1). Lineage (NCBI taxonomy): Eukaryota > Metazoa > Arthropoda > Insecta > Coleoptera > Coccinellidae > Cynegetis > Cynegetis impunctata. The sequence continues at coordinate 669,539 of JARQZK010001466.1, read as the reverse complement.
GATACCTTCAAAGAAGATATTTAGAGAAAAAACTGAAAAATAAATAAAACAGTAATTAACAGTTTTATAATTTTCTTCTTAAAGTAAATTAAGCATTTATCATTTTTCATAAGAGTAATAATCGACAATCTCAGTATATAAAGGAACGTCACATTCATAACCAGTTGTAGTGTACCCTTTATAGATATCACTCAAAAATTAAAACATAACCATAAAACCGACTACCAATCAATAGAAGTTTAATGATCTTTTGTTCTCGTATCTGTCTATAACTAATCGATCACAAACACTAACACTGGTGAAAAGAATACTTATCAATTTACAGTAATTCACAAAGAATTTCTAAAGAAAAACAAAAAATTACTTTTGGGTACAATTACGAACACTTGCACGTCGTCGGCATCTTTAAAATTACAGGAGTGTGACGTTAGGTGCGGTTGTGCTTCGGGGTTGCCACAGAACAAACATTTCGTCTACTGGGAACGTTTTTTATTTTACCGTTTCCCTTTCATGTCACCTCTCTCCTATTACTGCATTTATCATAGACCAAATCATCTTAAAACACCAATTTACTGATTTCTTTATAACTTCATGTATCAAAGTTATTTTTTGAATGGATCAGAATCAGAAAATAATACAACTGCTTACAAAAACTCTACATTATGATTTGTATTGATACGTTTTCATTCAAATACATTTCAAACTGGCCTAAAGAACATTCAAGCAAAGAGATCGAAACGTTGGTTTTTAATAAAACAACAAAGGTCTTTACTTTTCATCAACTCATATTGTCATATTGAATCAAAGTATAAAAAAAATGTATTTCCATTGTTAAAATAGTGTTCAGATGAGATATGGTAGATCAGACCATTTAAGTTAATACTATCAGTATAATTAGTTATTACCAACAACTGCTTGCAGTTTACAGTTATATAAAATCGTGTTTGTTATAAAACATTTGTCATACTTCTAGTGATTTCCATTAAACCACAATCTTGTACGCAATGCAACATGGTTACTGAAACGAAAAAACAAGGACTGTCTTGAAATAAAAATATATTTTGTTATTTGTATACTTCCGTAATATGATTTTATTCAATTAATACAAAATGCTGTAAGAGGCACGAAACCTTTAAATAAGATACAAAATCTGTCTTTTTATACTCACAAGTAAAACACCATCACGATAAAATTATTGACAAAAAGACGATAATCTTGGGAGAGACTGTATAAATAATGTTACTTGAAGTGTGAACTACCATATGGCCTAATGAATCACAATCACTTTTCACCTTTTACAACAACGGTTTACTCTGCAAACAATCTAGAAGTTGAGAATTATTTTGAACATCATTTGAACTAGCTCATTTCAATATAACTGTTCAAATATAAGTATAAAATATACATACAATGTGAGACGTTATCCTTTGTTGTTAATCACTAACTGTTGAGTGTTCTTATAATATGAGAATACCTAGATGAGGTATATATATATATACATAATACCGTATGTTTAGGTGATTTTTTTATGGGTCATGTCACAATTTCCTAACTATATTTCAATTGGATATGTCAAACTGTATTTTTATGGGAGAAGATTTCAATATGTTATTCAGATGGAAAAATAAGGTGCCTAAAAGAAATACATGTCTCTTAGTGAATATCATATTTATGATGAATTAATACATGAAAGTTTGGTGAAAAATGGCATGTCACTAATATAATCAAGTATGAATAGGAGTTTGAAGATGAATTAGTTATTTATGTACCAAGTGCGTTATATAGATCATTATGCTCTGAGGGAAACATTCGGCCCGAGGGCCTCTGGCCCGAGGGATGAATGTTGCCCGATGGGCATAAGGATCTAGTAACGCACGCGGTGCATACAAGATTTTATTTTTCACGAAAAAATTATTATATTATGATGAAAAAGCGATTTTAAAATCGTTTCATTGCTCCTATCCATTTTCCTTCTCATAGTAGGCATGTCATTTGTTGATATTTTGACGTTTGTGAATATTTTTGTCATCATATTCAGTGAATGTCATGCTGATTTCTTTGTGTAGTCTTATAGAAATAATGGAAATGAAAATGAATTTACCCAAGAATATTATAGAAAATGCAGCCAAAGCTGCGAATAATTCATTGCCGGAGAAATCCAGAGTCGTATACGACAAGGATTATGAAGTATTTAATCAATGAAATTTGCTTCATTTCTCCTAGTACAATAAGCGGGCGTTTTGAATCCATTATGCCCGCAAATGCGGGCATAATGGCCAAGGGCATAATGAGTGTGTTTATAGCAACCGTATCCAAGGTGAAATAAACATATTATATACAAGTGAAAAATAAAATACTTTTTTATCCTACACTATAAGAAATTTGAATTTTACCAGCTTCACAGAGGCGAGAAAGTAGACCTTTTCTCGGCTAGGCGGTAAAATAATTTTTAAGTTTTCAAGCTAGCTGGCGCTCCAGTTGACAATTAAACGTCACTATAAAAATAAATATTTAGCAGTTGTCAATTCAATCATAAGATGTCGTATTTTGATATTTGTTCTAAGTTATGGAGTCTGAATCAGAAGAAATAATGTATCTCACTCCACCTGAAATAACTGATATAGCTAACCAGGTCACGCTAGACTTATTACCGAATAAATCTAAAGCGAAATATAACCTCCAATACAAATTATTTATGGAATGGTGTGCCTCCAAGCAGGTGAAAAAATATAGTGAAAATGTAATTTTAACATATTTGTCCGAATTATCAAAAAAATACAAATCGTCAACTCTCTGGTCAATAAATTCAATGCTAAAATCTACATTACTAGTGAAAGATAATGTTGATATTGGAAAGTATACAAAAGTAATAGCTTTTTTAAAAAAGCAGTCTGTCGGGCACATTCCCAAAAAATCAAGAATATTTGAACAGCAAGAAATTGAGAAATTTCTTCGTTGAGCTCCTGATGAAATATATTTGTTGATGAAGGTAAAACGATTTATTATTAATATTATTATTTGATAATATCACTAATATTTTTTAGGTAATATTAATCATTGGTATTTCCGGTGCATGCAGAACGGACGAACTTACAAACATGACGATAGATGATGTTGTGGATAAGACTGATATATTAATAATACATGTACCGGATACAAAAACAAACAAACGGCGAACTTTTACTGTTTGTAACGTCAAGAAGGAAAATTTCATTGATGTTGTTGCAATTTGCAAACACTACTTCAACCTTCGTCCCCCTAATATCACTTCCAGGCGACTTTTTGTGAGATATCACACTATTGGGACAATGCCTTTTAAAATAGCCAGTTACCTAAAATTAAGTAACGCTAACGAATATACAAGACATACGTTTAGAAGATCATCTGCCACTTTCCTTGCCAATTCAGGAGCAGATATTTTAGCATTAAAAAGGCACGCCGGATGGAAATCCACCAGCGTAGCGGAAGGCTACGTTGAAGATTGTTTAAATAATAAAATGAGTGTCGCTAGAAAACTTTTCAACACTAACGATATAGCCGGGTCTTCTACTATGACTATGAATGAATCTACATATACTGAAACTGCTGAAATGACGACTCCTTTAATAGAAAATATAGCAGACGTGAGGGCAACAGCTTCAACTGCTTCCTTCTCTGAACAAGTACTGTTATCAAATTTATCCAAGCAAGGAATCTCTTTTGTTAACTGTACTATACATAATCCGATTTTTAATGTCACTTTAAAAAATAATGACTCATAGTTATGAATTTCATATTATAAAATAAAATTTTTATAGAAAAAATCTTACCAACAATTATTTTGTAGGATAAAAAATCATGTGTAAACCATGGCAGTAAAGTGATTTTTCAGGCCTCAAGAAGTGGCCAGACTCGGCTGCGCCTCGCCTGTCCATATCTTCTTTCGGCCTGAAAAATGCCACTTTACCGCCTAGGTATACAATATACTATTATTTTTCACTTGTATATAATATGTTTATTTCACCTTGGATACGGTTGCTATAAACACACTCATTATGCCCTAGGCCATTATGCCCGCATTTGCGTGCATAATGGATTCAAAACGCCCGCTTATTGTACTAGGAGAAATGAAGCAAATTTCATCGATTAAATACTTCATAATCCTTGTCGTATACGACTCTGGATTTCTCTGGCAATGAATTATTCGCAGCTTTGGCTGCATTTTCTATGATACTCTTGGGTAAATTCATTTTCATTTCCATTATTTCTATAAGACTACACAAAGAAAGCAGCATGACATTCACTGAATATGATGACAAAAATATTCACAAACGTCAAACTATCAACAAATGACATGCCTACTATGAGAAGGAAAATGGATAGGAGCAATGAAACGATTTTAAAATCGCTTTTTCATCATAATATAATAATTTTTTCGTGAAAAATAAAATCTTGTATGCACCGCGTGCGTTACTAGATCCTTATGCCCATCGGGCAACATTCATCCTTCGGGCCAGAGGCCCTCGGGCCGAATGTTTCCCTCAGGGCATAAGGATCTATATATAACGCACTTGGTACATAAATAACTATTATGTTTGCTTTTATTCAATTCAATACGAAGATATAATATAACTGAAAAATATTAAATTTGGGCGCGTATTAATACTTTTGAAAATATGAAAAAATTACCTCTATTTATTCTACGAATTTCTTCTTTTTATAAGATATTTTTTAGTCTTTTTTCCAATAATTTTCGCCAACTTTCAAAGCGCTATCATACGAAATAACATTGATTTTCTTTTAAGATTTGAATGTCATGATGTAGTAAAATTTCTGCTTTTCTGTTTGGAAAACGTCCTTTTTTCTATATTGAATTTTATTCTGTAGCATATTTGTGAGTACACACGAATAGTGAGTTATTGCATTTTGTTTAACTGCCTATATAATTGAATTCTGTTTAAGCTATACGCAATCTGACCACATATTTGATTATTTTTGTGATTTCTCAACCACAGTGTATTGAGAGAAATTTTATGAATTAATCAAATTTTTTTTCGAAATTTCAGTATTTTTTCTGGAAATATGGTAATGAATTCAAAAATTTCAAAAACTAACTTTCTACTCGATTTAAACTTTTTCTTCAATAATGAAATACTATGGAATGCACAAGGATAAATTGAACCAGAACGACATGGTTTAGTTATGACTAGCATGGGATAATTTCATCATAATCATATGGAAGTGAACACATACAGTTTTTGATTGCATAGGTATTCCGAATTTAACTTCATCAATAAACTTATGCAGTAATTTATAGCTCAGTGCAATAAAAATGTGCAGTCCTCTCAAAAATCATTGAATTCTACATAACATAGTTGCAATAATTTTGGAAATGATGAATTACTTACATTAAATAATGCTTAAGAACACCGACCTTGATATTAAGTGAAATATTTGAATAATTTTTTCTTTATTGATTTCGTGGATCTGATGAAGTCATAATTATATAAAAAATATTCCTAAAAATTACTTGAGATTTATTTCAAATTATAATAAGGAGTGATTGAAATACACAATTTACTTGTTTGAATACATCGAAAGAAGTATGTCACTTAGTAACCAAAGAAATCAATTAAAATGGTTAGTAAGATAAATAAAAGTACATATTAAATTTTAACTTATTTAATTTGATATGTATGAAGCATTTCAGTACACTGCACCATTATCAGACACCAATAACTTAGTTATTTGTATCTGACGATAGTATGGTGTATCAAAATACATCTACAAATTGAATCAATTGAATATTGTAGGTCGGTAAGCCCCAATCTATTGCTTTTAAATTACTAGTAGAAAAGTAACAAACAAAGTGACAAAATTCAACCAATTGCCGCCAGTTCCATTTAACCGCAAAACATATCTCTAAAATAATAAAAAACAACAAAATGATATCACCACTTACTATTATAAAGTGTCTACTTTACAAGTAGGTACATTACTCGAGCCAAAGTACGAAACATTAAAAAAACTGAAACAGATTTTTTTCTCTCTTTAAAAAAAGAATACAAACAATAATAATAAAATTAGTAATAATAAAATTATATTTATTATAATTCTGGAAAAGTCCCCACCGAGGCCCCTAGCCACAAAAAAGCACTGAAATCAAAAAACAAAATTTTTTTCCAGATACATAATATTTAACTGTAATTCTTATTTTAATGGGAAATCACATCATTTTTTTAAATAATCTTTTTATGTTCACAGGATCATGTCTTTTCAAAGTGAATGGTGCAAAACCCGCCAGTTCAATTGGACCGTCAAAAAAATAATTTTTTTCTACCGTATCGATATCTTCCCTTTAACGCCAAACAAACTGATTTCCACTTTGTTTCAAAAACTTTACTTTAAAAAGATCGCCCTCTAGAATGTTAATAACTTTCCGAACAACCACTGTTTGTCGTAGGCAATACCGAGTGTAATACTTTCAAAATTCAGGTGCGTTTGTGTCCACTATTATAGGTTTTCAATTAAGCGACACCTCGATCGACACTTCGGTATTATAGATCCTGGTTCTCAACTAATCTTTCGTATAATCAGCCGGTTATACTTAATGAAAGCAAAATACACTGTGGGTAAAAGGCAAACTAATGCCATACTAATGCCACACTAATGCCATACCAATGCCATACTAATCCCACACTAATGTCATACTAATACCACACTCATGCCAGGAAAAACATAGAAATATAGGACTTATGCCAATCAATGCCACTCTAATGCCATTATCAATGCCATAAATACACACAGTAATGCCAAGTATGGCCAGTAATGCCAATGATTTATACACCACAATGCCACAGCGGTTAACCCCTCGGATATAGATTAATTAAAATAATATATCGATTCAAGTATAACTTTCATTTAATTGCTTTGAATGAGCCCAATTATGTTCTCATGAAAATAAACGATGTGAATGGAAAATATTATGACACATGGTCATCTAACAAAAAGAAGAATTCGTCCATACTTTTATAATCAAAACGATAGGTCAAACCAATAGGAAATAAAATCAAAAGAGATTTCATAATTCCTCCCGCGGTGATATGCTCGCTAATTCTTCAAATTACATAATCCAGATGGCAAGCAGCAATTATCTCAACCGATTTAAAAAGCATATCAAACATGGTTATGAGCACCTAATAGTCATATTAAAATTAAAAGTTACGGTACCACGCATGAGTGCGCGTGCGTTGAAGGTACCGATTAATCCTGGTGGTCATGATTAGACAGAATAGTCATATATTAGGCTGAAGTTATGTCGAGTAATTATTCATTTTTCTTTGTTTCCTATATTTATAACAGGAGCTTAATTCCTATTTCTACGGTTGCAGTTTCGAGTGAAACCGTTAACAAATGTCGATTAACTAAAGTAGCAAACCATCTGATATACAATTTATTGTTCAACGTATACCATTCAGTATGAAGCATCCAGACATAAATTGAGGTGATGAATTAAGAGTTTTTTGATACTTTGTTTCTACATTTATGAAAATGTTTAAAAGAAACTATAAACATGAAAAACGTGACAAGAGTCAAAAAAATCGTATTTTCACACTGATGGAAAGTGGGTAGTATCGGTTTTTGGTCATGGATTCTTGAATGAACCATGTGATATTAGGTTTTTCTTTAGTCGGCTAAATGTTTTACCCGACGGTTTTCTCCTCTCTGGATATCGCTCATGATACATTCGCAAAGATAAAGCTATATTTTCATTCGCTCTACACTTGAGCTCATCATATTTTTCGAAATATTAGAACATTTTGTTAAATTTCAACTTTGAGTAATTCTTTGTAACCATGCCAATATTTGTAGGTTAATATACCCAAAGACTTTTTGTTTCTGTCAACTCTGATAAAACTTAGTTTTAAAAGCAGCTTTGAAGGAATATACAACGATTTTTCTGGTGTTACACACAATGTCAAAGTCGCAGCCAACTATGGTAATTTTTGAAAATGTGAAATATTGAAAAAACTCATAATCAAAACCTTGAGTGTGATACATCATTTAGAAGGAATTTTTATGTAGATTTTAAGAATGGCATGTTCCATTAGAAAAATATCAAGTTTGTGTTATATCTCAAAGATAGATGTAATTTGAAATGTTGGTTTTCAATGGTGGATTGTTTTCTAAAAAAACTAAAAATAGGCTTTTTCAAAAAAATCGAAAATTTTGACAATAAAAAAGATATGGCAACTTTTCAAGAATGCAAATTCTGAAAATCCTCCTGTAGCTCGAAAATGACTTGACGTATCAAAAAGTGATTTTCATATTTAAAATTGTCTCGAAAATCAAGCCCAGGATATGTGTAGGGTAAAGTCGGCTGAGATTGCGCAGCGGGTGAGATGGCTCATTCAATTTATTTCGTCTATGTGCTAGTAGATGGAATGCTGGTCACATCTAGCCAATCTTGCTTATGTTCAGTGTATGTTGGTAAAATATCGTGGCCAGTTACGGCCTTAAAAGTGAAAAAATTATTGATATGTTTGATAAGTGCTTAAAAAATTCATCCTCTAGTTGTATACGTTGTAAATTTGTTCTGCTTGATGGTAGACTAATTTAATTTGTACTAGTAACTCACTTCAACATTGTTCTTTATATCTAACCTTGAAATAACGCCTTAAATTTAAATAAAAAGTTAGAAGGTAAGTGTTATCTTCCCTGGTGGGTGATACGGCTCGAGTCATCTGACCCGCACTGTCGGGTGAGATGGTGCACTCCAACTTACCCACCCAGTTTCATTTATCACATGTATCTCGGAAGTAATTACTACGGGGTGGTACTTTTTAATTTTCAGATTAGTGACAGTTAAAAATGCTGTGCCCAGCTTTAGAGGGACAGGATTTTTTCCCTTCAGGGAAATCTATCTAATCCAGATAATGCCTTTCTCAATATTCACGAATCAGCAGGCAATAATGCATCCAACATTATGGACAATGATAATATCGAAGATACAGGAAATACACTTGGCAAAATATTAGATTCCAAAAATCCCATTCCCTCCACTTTTAAAATTGAGTGCATAGTTTTTCGTCAATGCTTACATGAAGACTGCATGAGTTTCATAAATAAGTGTCCTAGTGGTGAAAAACGCAGATGACATTAGAAGTATTTGAGTTGAACACTCATTCTATATTTATTATATTTTGAATATAAATTTATTTTCCGTTCTCCACCCGAGTGAATAATTTCCAGTGGTTAGTTAAAAAGTTGTGTATGCGCCATGTCACCCGCATGAATATCTCATTACTTTTTTAGTGCGCCATACTACCCGCCCTTGGTGGCAGAGATGGCTCATCAAGCCTTTTCCTATAAAAGGTTCTCAGTTGGCAAAATATATTTTTTGTCTTATTTTATATATTTTTGTTTACTTTTGTTCACTATCCTCACTTTGTAAAATATTCGATATTCTCATATGCCATTTAGTGCTGTTTTCACCGTTACAAAAATAGGTGGGCCAACTATCCCGACTTTACCCTATTCGTTTTTCGTTATCTACGCTAGAAGTACCCTAAACCCCCAAATCCCATCGAAATTGGCCCACCTTGTACATGGAATGACTTAATGTCGAAGAAACACCTTGCGCACATTAAAGCTGCTACAGATTGAGTCAAAGGGTTAAAACTTGATACGTGCATTGAGTTGATATTAGAGAAGTGCTTTTTGATGATTTCTTTAGGTGTTTAAGGTTTTGTTGACAACCACATTGATTTTAGGGAATTTCCTTTGGGTGGTTTCAATGTTTTTTCGTGAGATTTAACGTTTTGCTCAACTGTCTAAGTTGACTAAGTTGGTTTGAAATTCGAATGTAAAAAAGAAAAAAAATTAAGTGTAAATAAGAAATGTTGAATTTGTGACGAAGCTTTGCCGCTCACTCGTTTTTTACTTATTGTAGTATAAGCTTCAAAAGCTCAATAACCCTGAAATTTTGATAATTGGAGACACGACAGAATATTATAAGAAGACTAGCTGACCTGGCAAACGTTGTTCTGCCATATAATTTATTTTCATCTATCTATCTTTCTATCTATTCATCTATCTGCCGATGTATCTCTATCTATCTAACTATCTAACTATCTAAATAGTTATCTATCTTTCTATCTATCTATCTATGTAACTATCTATCCATCATTATATCTATCTATCAATCTATCTGACCCGGCAAACGTTGTTTAAATTATTAAAATGGCTATAAAAAAATATGGATTGTTGATAGAAAGGTGAAAATTTAGAGTTGTTTGTATATATATAAAAATTTTTGTCCAAAAAATTTATAAAAATGTTTGGGGTGGACCAACCTAATCACATAGGGGTATGAAAAATATATTACGACCTATTCTCAGACCGACTATTGTTATTTTCGGTTGCCATCTTGCAACCCTATTGCGGATCTGTAGATAAAATTAAAAAAATGAAAATTGCGATGGAAAAATAGGGGTTGATCGTAGAAAGGTAAAAAATTGAGAGTAATATGAATTTTATTATTTTAAGTTATGACAAAATAAAAATGAAAATCTTGTCAAAAAAATTGAAGTTTATAATTAACAAATAAAAAATAGGGCTTGATCGTAGAGGAGTCAAAATTTAGGGTTGTATGTATTATTGAATGTTGTATTATAAACAAAATACAACAGAAAATTTTGTCTGAAAAATAAAAAAATTAAATTGAGGGGATCCCCCTTTACATTTAGAGGGATGAAAAATAGATGTTTGCCGATTCTCAGACCTACCCGATATGCACACAAAATTTCATGAGAATCGGTTGATCCATTTTGGAGGAGTTTAACTAACACCGTGACACGAGAATTTTATATATTAGATTTATGAATAAGGTGTTCAGAGTTTTCGGGGAATGTGGTTAATAATTACACTGTTCGTATTAATTAATGCTATAAATCGTATTGATAATTCTAGTATGAACACTAGTTTGCCATCTGTTTTGTTTTCAGTGTGCCATAGTGATGCGATGAGCCATGATTCTTTCAACTCGAATAACTCGAATGAAATGACTAAGTGGATAAAAATTATTGGTTCAAATTAAAATTAAATTATTTCATATGAATTCATTCTGTAAATTATTCAAATTCACGTAGTCATTATTTCCGCATTTTCACCATCAATTTTCCTTTGAGTTACGGAGATAATTCAGTTCCGTAGTCAATTAGCGGTCAGCGGTTCAACAGATATTATGAAAATAATAACAAAAATAATTGCAAATTATAATATAGGAATCTGATCGGTTCGTTGATTCAGCTGAAACTGAATACTTTGTCAGTTCTTATTCAGGGTTTATGAGTGCTAGATTTGATTTAATTTTGAATTTATATTTTGAAATTGCATAACTTATTTATTTTGAGTTTACGATTGAAATTCGAAATGTATCCTCGGATCAATCTTTTTTTCTCAGATCTCGAAATAGTTATTCATGTACCAAGTGAGTTATATATAGATCCTAACGTGCGATGGGCGTTAGGATCTAGTAACGCACGTGGTACATACAAGATTTTATTTTTCACGGAAATATTTATTATTATAATAAAAAATCGATTTTTAAATCGGTTCATTGCTCCAACACTTTCCATTTTCCTTCTCATAGTAGGCATGTCATTTGTTGATATTTTGACGTTTGTGAATTTTTTTGTCATCATATTTAGTGAATGTCATTGCTGCTTCGTTTTTGTAGTCTTATATGGATATAATGGAAATGAAAATGAATTCACCCAAGAATATCATAGAAAATGCTGTCAAAGCTGCGATTAATTCATTGCCGGAGAAGTCCAGAGTCGTAAACGACAAGGATTATGAAGTATTTAATCAATGAAAGTTGCTTCAGTTGTCCTCGTACAATTAGCGGGCGTTATGATCCATAATGCCCGCTCATAACGCCCTAGGGCATAATGAGTGTATTTATAGCAACCGTATCTAAGTTGAAATCAACAAATAAGATACAAGTAAAAAATAAAAATAATTTTATACAAGATGATAACACATAAAAATAAATTTTTTGAAACACAAATATCGAGGGCCATATCGAATTTCATATTCAGTGATGCTTTTCATTTCTGGCTGGGTGTCTTCAGAAAAAAACAAAATTGATGGATTTGGAGCATCAACAAGAATCCACGGGACATTCATCAGATTCCTCAACTCTCCGAAAAAGTAACTGTTTGGTGTGGATTTTGGTCTGGCGGTATTATCAGCCTTTATTTCTACGAAGATGAGCAAGAAGTCACGCCTATCTGTCTATGATTTAAAAAAATTCAGAGATTGATTTAATAATTATAAAGGAAAAAAGAAGTTTGGTACTGAATACATCATCGACGTTAATGCCGAAATGTGTTGTCTATGTTGGTAGTTCATGTGGCTGTCATTGAATGTTTATAAAAAATTTTATTGTCGATAAACTCTGTTGCCAATATTGATCTAGTATTGATACAGAAAAATGGGAATGCATTTACTAAATTCCATCACGTATTATATTAAATGAATCTTTGAAATCGATAACCACAATATGATATCAACTATTTTTACTTTTTAACGTAACTAAAAACTTTTTTAATAATCTGCAGAATAACAACTCCGAATGAATTTTACCAAGTTGAATATTTCTTGTATACAAAAGTAGATTGATTTTTTTTATCTATGCAAAAATAGAACGTTTTAATTCCAAAAAGCAATAATTGAATGAATTCAAGTTGTGGTTATATCTATTCCATTGAGGAATTAATGCCTTGTACTTAGTCTGCAACATCCTTTATCGATAATCCATTCTTGTCGTTGAATTTTTACTATTGTTATGTAACTGACACAGTTCCTTTCACTATGCTGTAGATCGAGCACATAGTCCATTGTTTCTTCGGAAGAATCTACGGAAATAATAGATAAAATCTGGTTGAATATATACCAGAATGTTGTAATAGGTTGAACTACAAAAAAAACGCTTGAGTAGAATATCTCCGTCACTAAGACCGCATTTCCTTCATTTTTCAATTACAAAGTCCTAACACCCTTAAGTCAATTTGTAGGGGCTGAAAAGATACACAAAGTTTGAATTCTCTACAAAATGCACGAAGTTTCTATGATATTCGTCGGTCCCATGCCAAAACCATGAATGTGCAAAATTGACCATTTTGACTTAAGTGCACCGTAAGTCTTAAAATGAACAATATTATCCATGCCAAACTCACGAATGTGTTTTCGCGCCATAATTGGACAGAACGTCAAGCCGATTATTCACGAAAATCAGTTCTATGCCGGTTGTCACCACGGACTCTTCACGAATGTGACAAATTCGCGTTATTGGCTTTGCGAACTATTATTCAAAATATCTGAATGTGCCACTTTCGTTTGTTTGGCGTTGCAAAGAATTATTTAAATACATGTGAATTTGTCACTTTCGTGATTATATATTTCGATGAACATTATAAATAATCGAAAATGTAACACTTTCGCGCATTTTGTAGTTGCAAACTATTTCATAAATGGCCGAAATATTGCACTTTCGTCTTTTCCACGTTGCAAAAAACTAGGTAAAAACTAGCGAATGTGTTGTTTTGTGTTGTGAAAACTCGAGTAGGCTTTTTCATTTAATATTACAAACCTTTACTCAAAGTTAATTAGAGAGCATATTCTCTAATTTTCCGCCGTTCTGTCGCATTACTGCAGAAGCTCCTCACAAAAAAAGTATCTTGATACCTCTTTAAATATTTCCATTATGGTATGCAATGTACAAAGAAATGCGCAAGTAGAAAAAAATTGTGAACTCAGTCTGTTTAGAAAAATATAGACAGATTTTCAGGGAATATAATTTAGGGTTCTTCCGGCCAAAAAAGGACCAGTGTAAAAAGTGTTTAGAGCAAAAGGAAATGACAAAAATTGAAAGAATAAAAGGAGAAGAAAAATTTCAAGATCATTCAGAAAGAAAAGTATTAGCACGCAAGTCCAGGGATGACGACAAAAAAATTGCAAAGGCAAATAGGGAATTTTTATCTTTTAATTTTTTTCTACAAGCAGTTCTTACAACACCGAAAGGCCCAGCAGGTCAAATTTTTTATTTGAGAAAGTTAGCCATCTACAATTTCACAGTTTACAACTTAGCAAACCAAGATGTTCTTTGTTATGTTTGGGAGGAAACTCAAGGAAAAAGAGGATCAGTTGAAATCTCTTCGTGCATTCACGATTACATTCTAGCACATCAAAATATTAAAGAGGTTCGAATTATGTCCGATGGGTGTGGTGGCCAACAAAAAAACTCTATTTTCGCGGCCATGTGCCTTCAAATTCTCTCAAGTCATCCTACTCTAATCCAAATAGATCATAATTTTTTTGAAACTGGTCACACTGAAATGGAGTGCGACTCAATACATTCAAAAATAGAAGGAAAAGCGAAATATGTTCCAGTGTATTCTGCAGAAGGTTGGACACAAATTATTCGCAGTGCAAGAACAAAGCCACTACCTTTTGTAGTCAAAATTCTAACATACCACGACTTTTTCGATTTTAAGGCTTTTGGACAACATACTTTCAACATGAATCAAATTCCATGGCATAAAGTTTGTTGGCTTCGCTATGTAAAAGATGAACAAACAAAAATTTCCTTTAAAATAAATTATACAGATGAAAATTTTAAAGAAGTAAATTGTTCCAAAAAAGGGCGACCGAAGAAGGTATCATTAAACAAGCCCTACAAGGATGATTTGCCTATTTCCAAAGCAAAGTTTCAAGACTTGCAGAAAATGTCTAATGATCTTACAATACCTAAGAGATACCACAACTACTACAGATCTTTGAAATGTAGCGAAAAAATACGGGACTCTTCACCAGAGCCGAATGAGTCAGAAAATTACTCGAAAGAGAGCAATTAGTTTTTTTTTCAAGTTACAACTGAATGTATTTTGTTTTGATTTTAATTAGCTGAGTATTAAGTTCAATTTCCTTACTCTTTTTTACTAAACGTGTTTGCAAAAACTAAATGGCTCCCATTTTTCTGTTTAGCGAAACTGAATTTGTTTGAAATATTTTAACGGCAAAAACACGAATGTGTTTTTTCCGAAAAAAAACTGAATATATCCAACATTTTATTGGATAACTTGAATTGGTCAATAAAACTTCTACTCATTGCAGAAATTATTTAAAATCGCACATAAAATAGATTTTTCCCAATCATTACAAACTTTAAATGCAATTATCTCAAAACTATAATTTTGCACATTCATGGTTTTGGCATGGGACCGACGATTATATAATATCCACCGAATTTACGTAGAAAAAGTCTCAACAACTTACATGATTTGAATAATAATAAGAATTGTCAAATATAAGAGAAAATTCAGTGAAATTTAAAATTATCAAAATACACAGATCTCAGAAAATCCAACAACGCATATCAATCAATTTTAATTTTCAATGTAATATATATTTATATATATATATATCAGACATATGTATATATATATATATATATATATATCAGACATGAAAAATTTTTCGAAAATCGTGGTCTAGGAGGTCCGAAATGGATGGGAAAAATACTCCCGCACCTGACTGCTTTCTTTTGATATACTGCAATAGTACATGGAATAAAATACGACTAAAAACCAACTTATTGCAAGAAACAATGGGAAACAACTGAATAATATTAACAAAAAAAAGTTCACAAACAAAAAAACATTTTTTCATATTGTTAAATCGAAATGGTATCATACATAATAACACATCAATGATTGAAGCTAAAATATGGCTTCTGCGATATAAAATTAATAATAATACTTGGAGACTTCAACAGTGGATGAGACAAGAAACAATTCAAAATTGCTCGAATCATAATGACGCTTTGCGTGGATTGATACATCCACATTGAATCATTATTAAATCCTTGCAAATTCCTAATAAATTCATCAATACTATCTATGGAAGACAGCACGGCATGTAACAATGATCTTACGCAATGGTAGATGAAATTATGTCTCAAAGACATCTGCTAAGGAATGAGGTTGGGCAAACTGCGTACACATTGAAAACATATATTCAACGTGTAAATATCCGAGATAACTATGATTATATAAGCGCAAAATAAAACTGAAACGTTCAAGATATTTCGCCACATTCATAGGGGAATTCTTCGTTAAATAGTTTTACTTGAAGAATGTAAAAAAAATGATCTTTTCGCGTTGAAAACTGATTCTCTTCACCTGGTGGTAAGAGACGAGTCAACTTGTTATTGCAATTTCTTAATAGAACGGAATTTATTAAGTTGAGAACAAGTTGATAGAAATGAAGTGAATTATAATTTCTAATGATTTACCAAACTTAATAAAACCTGATTAATTTCATCATGTCTTGGTCTAATGTATGAAACGATTATACATATCCCCGTCAACTAATCAAGTTAAATACAGTCAAGTTTCAGATTAGAAACTTTCTCATATTTATATCGACATATGCAAATGTATCTTTTAAGGTCTTGATGAATTTGTTGATTTATACATATCAGCCATTGATTAACGTATGTGAAATATCTATGATAGGTATATGATTGAGGAAAAGGAATCTCAAATAGACATTAAAGTGGTTTCTTCTTTCGGAAACTGTACATTTGAATATAAATTTTCCCACCATATATTCAATCATTTATAATAATACAAATATCGATAATTGGAAAAGTAAAGATAAAACTACAGCTAACTGAAACTCACTGTACCAAAAGACAGACCCGTAAATTTTCAGAAGTCTATATATTACTTATATATGTGAACTTCAGAAAACTTATACATTATCTATATAGTTACTATATGTGTTTTTTATGAGGGAAAACAAAAAGAACGAAAAATTTCAAAGAAAATAATAGTTTATTCATCACCCTAAATGTGAAAAATCCAACTGTTTTTCTATCGTCCATTCAACTAACAATCCTTTTCACAACAATCCTTTTCACCTCAATCACATATTGTACAGAAACATCTTCTCCTTTATCTCATGATAATAACCATCGAACTACACCTATTTCATATTTGGCTTTGAAATAATTTATACAAAACATGTGTTTTTCTCTTATTTTTGTTCTCTTTGAATGTAAATTCTTTCTCTATTAATTTCGAGGGGCTGAAGAGACAAGAGATGCACAAAGCTTCAAATAGATGGTAAAATGCATGAAATTCACAAATTAATACAACGAATTGATACATACAAATTCTCAACATTCTAATTGAATTTGGAGTTGCTAACATCAATTCAATATACATAAGAAACTTCAACCTTTTAACTCAATCTGGATGAGCTGTGTAGATGCGCAAATCCTCCAACACAACGACAAAGCAAGAAATCTGTACATCAAAATAGCGACGGTAACTGAAAAAATTTTATACCATCAAGAAGCACTTTCTCAGCATCAACTTAATCCACGTAAAAAAATTCCAATGGTCTAACTCAATTTGGAGTAGGTTTGGGATGCAATTATCCTCCACATTCTTTTATTTTCAGAGATAATACGACTTATCTGAAATGAAAAAGAAGTTGTTAACGCATATTCTTGATTCAATTCGACCCTTAAATTCTTTATACTTCAAAATTAGTTTTACATTGTCAGCAGTAACTATTAGATGATTTTCATTAAAAAGCTTTAAAAAATACTGTATGTTCAGTTTAACGGCCACTTCATATTAGTATTTAATTCCCCAAAAATAATAGATGCTGTATCGAGAGTCAAGAAAGGTGCAGGAATAAGTTTTGAATCTGTTTTAGATCTACTGAACTACGATTTTTGCGAATTTTGTATGTCTGAGATATAAATATGTATTTTTTCCGTGTAAATATTGGCATGGCCAGAGGCCCTCATTAGACCAAAAGGTGAAATTTGGTATATGAAGTTGTTCTGCATGCAGCATAAAACTATCACAATTTGGGTATATCTAGTCTAATTTTTGACATCTTCAAAATTTTGGCGAGAGAGCGACGGGGAGGAGCATGAGCAGAAATGTTTTAAACCAATGGCAAAACATTATTATGGACAATATATCCAAAATTCAGTTCTCTGGTGCTACTCAGAGGTCACATGGAGATAAGAAAATCCACAAATTGAGTTAGAGGGTTAAATTAGAGCGTTCATCCCTCCAAATAGACTTATGGGATATGGGACTTATGAGTAGAAAATACGGCCATGTTGATGGAGCTCTGTTGGTCATGCTTTTCAATCGTATTTTCCCATAAAATACATTCTATTGCAGTGCATCGAAGGAAAGTAGGAAGTGCAGGAATAGTTTTTCTATCCTTTTTAGACCTCCTAGACCACGATTTTCGAAAAATTTCTCATCTAATTTATATATACATATATATATATATATATATATATATATATATATATATATATATATATATATATATATATATATATATATATATATATATATATATATATATATATATATATATATATATATATATATATATGTATATATATATATATATATATATATATACATATATATATATATATATTATATATATATATATATATATATATATATATATATATATATATATTCCCCGGTACGTATTGTCATCTCCAGCGGCTCTTATAGAGTCAAGTGAGCTGAAATTTGGTACCTGAGATTGTTTTCGTTGCAGAAAGAAACTATCAAAGTTTGTTCAAATTTTTCCAACCGCCGCCATTTTAACGTTGTTTTTGAAAAATTGCCAAACTTCACAGCTTCTGCAGATTGCGCTATAGGGTTGAAGTTTGGTGCTCACATTGAGTTTTTGTTGACCTAAAATCCTTTTTTGGTTTCAACTGTTTTTCTCAACCGCGTTGCATTTCTCAAATTTTTTGAAAGAAATTTTTTTTTTCAGTTAGTTTTTCTATTCAAGTGTGATTTTCCAAAGTATAATTCTATGCGTTAGAATCACATCTCGACGCTATGAATTTTGAGCGAAAAATACGACCTCAGTGATGGAGCTCTCCTGCTCAAGCCTTCTTTTTCAATACGAAGCATGTTTTGAGATTTAAATGAATAACATTCAATTAATCGATCATTCGTTTATTGATCACTGAAGATTTTTTATAATAAATTATTTCTATCCTTTTGTATCGTAACGCACAATACTTACTGAATATCTTATTCAAAGTAGTTGTTTAGAATATTCATAATGTACGTAATGTGTTACAGTAGGTTAAAGAACCACAAAATCAACGTTACTTCATCATGGTTGAATTAATTTATGCATAACTTCCGGTCATTTCTATAAACAAATTTGTATTTTTATTATACCTTGATGCGACAACAACCTTTTAAAAGAGGAATGATGTATTCAAGAACAGTTATAACAATATTGACACTATTTCTAATTTCGAAGGTGGGTTTGGATCATTACAATATAAATATTAATAAAGCTTACAAATATATCTATTATAATATGCAATTGAATGTTTCGCATGGATTATCAACATCATCAGAAATTAAAATAAAATGTTATACCCACGTTTCAGTGAATTCAATGATCTCCACCTAGACATAATATTGAATATTGAAATAAGGTAATTTTTTTTTAAATTTGATTAATGTGTCTCAACTGCTTTGGTCAAATAAGGTAATTATTCCACACAAAAATGAATATTTCGTATATACAAATATATTTTGAAATCATCTTCACACACATTTGTACAATTTTTTATCTTCAGTAAGAGTTTTAAATACAACTAAAATCATTTTGATGACCCTTCTGGAGGTAATATACCTAATGAAGGAAATATCAATAATAATTTCAAACAACCAATATAGTAACTATAATTATAGTTGTAGGGATCATTTTATTTTGATAAATTATATTGTAATTCAGGAGTTAAGACATGAAAATACTGTAGTAGCAGTAAAAAAATTATAAATGTAATTTACGAATTTTCAACACGAGAAACATCAAATATAAAATAAATCACAAAAAGTATAATGAAAATAACTCTAATGAATGATTGAAATATCATTCATCGAATCCAAATCTTTTAAATTTATTAGATGACGGTTTACCATTAAAAAAGTCCTGAGAATACCTTTACTTTAGGTTTTAAAAATCTGAATTGTTAATTTTGTGAATATTAATTCTGAATTATGAAGAATTTCAATAAGGCATTTCGAATTTACATTATAACATTTAAAATGATATAAAATAATCAATATGTAAAAAATACACTTGGAATATGAATACGTGAAAATACACAAATTAGAACGTTAAAATAAAATTATCAAAAGTTATGAAAAGTGCCCATAAAAATTAAAGATTAAAGAAATTCACAACGTTTCGGTCTTACGCATCTCTGACCATAATCAAGTGTGAACTTCAAATATAACGACATATACAATCAATTAAATGATTTGTAATCTTTGCATAATTGTCGTTGTTCATTGTGCACTACATGCCCATTTTATATCTTCAAAAGTTTTTTTAATTGTTATTAAAGTACAAATTAATCTCAACTAAGCAAAAAATACAATTTTGATTTGGATTTAGTCAAATAGGAACCGAGAAATTATTGAATTTTTTAAATAATGGTTTTATAAAGGTAGTTTTAATCAAATTTTGCTACTTTTTTTCGTCTATTTCCAATAGAACAAGTTTTTATCAAATCTGTTACTCCGCTGTCTATTTTCTGTAGAAGTGCACAGTTAAGGAATATATCTGTTAATGTGGTCGTATTCTATTGTATAACTGTGCGTACAAGATCAACTAATGTGAACCGGACGCAGTTCTGACCAGCCGATATTTTCTGAACGAGTTATGTAGCCTTGCCAAGAAATATAAACGAATTGGGTTTTATAACCGGATTGCATTCGCGAAAGCTCGAAAGGACATAAATATTTTTTCTTATGCTATTAACTTGATTCTACTGCACATGAATTGGTCAGGAAAGGTTGTAGTGGACATTATTCAATGTTTATAATGCCAAATTCATCTAAGTCATTCGTGCTATGAAGAATCGGTGAAAGGAATATCCATCTGTTGCATATTTCAATAGTTCTGGGAGGTTACTCGACTGTAATAATTTTCATCTCCACTGATTATGCGCTCGTGTATGTGGAATTCTACTGGAAGTTATTTCGTCAATACAACGGAAATGTATTTGTAGGGAGATCCGCGCCATATTTAATTTATTCTGCTGAATATTTCACGGTTTCATAAATTTTTTTGTTTATTTCAAAACGTTTGAAATTCACATTAGGAATATTAAAATTACTATGAACATTATTCATAGTATATCAGGAATTGATAGTATATATGAATTTCTAAAATTGAGTTAGCTTTTCAAATCAATTACAGAACCCCATGTTAATGGCCATACCATATTGCACTCGCCACAGAAGCCATGGTGTGTCAGATGCAGTTAGTTAGTACCTAATTCGATATTTGACTGCTTGCGCAGATTTGTAGATGAATTTTCATGGAAAATAATAGACTATTCAAATGTTACAATGTATCTGAAGCAGTGCCGGATTAACGTTCTAGGGGCCTATAGGCTGAGAAGTGGCGAGGGGGCCCAAATTTTAAGGTTCGCTTTCATTTATTTCTATGCTTTAGTATGAATTGCGAGTCATAGATTATTAAATTCGAAGTGCCTCAGGTGTACGTATTCACATTAAAATTTTATAAAGAAATCATATGCATTTTCAGAAATTTATTTACCGTAAACTAAATTAATGAATTTTCAGTAATAATATAACAAGAGAGTGAGAATAAATTGAAAATAATTTGACAGATTTTTTCAAAACTTGTTGCCAGGCAATAGTCACGAGAGCCCGGAGGGCTCGAGTGGCTATTTCCAAATAGCAACAAGTTTATCGCACTCGCGAGTTATATTTGACTAGATTATTTTTTGATTCAACAATTCTGTATTAGAAAGTGCCACCGAACTTTGTTTGTGCTTTTCAGGATGTTTTTGTAAAATTTTTCTTTTTGCATCTCTTGCATCTCGAGCATTTTTGAATTCTATATCATTGAAAGGATCAAATGACCTGTTATACTTATCAAAGTAAAGTTATTGAACTAATTTTGCCGTTTTATTCCATATTGTCTCTATTACTGCTTCTTTAATATCATTTCCGTCCTTTCTTTTCATGTTATAAGCCCAATCTTTCAAAATCAATGCCAGAGTAGCTGTTGTAGTAGATTGATCCAGAATATAATTTCTTTCTTTGGTGAAGGTCTTAAATTGTCTCCATATAGACTGATTACTTATTAGATTGTTTTTTGAAGTAGTTTCTAAAATATTTTTTGTTATTTCTGCATCAGAAAAGGTACTAAACCGATGATTTTCATCCATTTTATATATCGCGTTGACACAATTAGGTAATTATTTTGACAACTATCTGACACTTGCTAAGCAAATAAAAGCTACAGTGATTATTCCCGAGAATAATCACAAAAGATTTATTCCCACTATAATAATGACATCATTGGTTAAAACTTACTCTTTTGACAAATAAAGAAGCATTTCATTGGTTTTAAGAAACGTCAAAAAATAATCTTCAAAATAATTTTAATAAAGTTATTTGTATATCTCGAACTTTACTCTTTAAATTCGGAATATGCAATATATTGGTCTATTCTTCCAGAGCTCAGGCTTGCATAGAGCGGCCTGTAGTTACTATGCTTATACTAGTAGAATATATTTATCAATAATTTAATGCTCAATACTTACTAACTCAATATTAACACTACTCAATACAACAGTGAGGTGCAGAAGTGGTTTTCATATCATTTCTGGGTCACCATTTTGAAGGTATTTTTGATGTCGGATATATATATATATATATATATATATATATATATATATATATATATATATATATATATATATATATATATATATATATATATATATATATATATATATATATATAATATATATATATATATATATATAACTTTTGAAATATTGAAATTTCTTTGACATTTATTGATGTGAAAAAATTTGATTAGTTAAAAGTGAATACTATGTTTCATCAAAAATTTTTTTCGGCTGTGGCCGTTCTCTGTTATTTATTACGTGCTATTCAGTCCAATATTAACATTCAAATCTGTTATCATTAGATGGTAAGGAAAACCACAGAAACCTTTATGTTCAAAATAGGTTCAAATTATTTTGATTTTGAAAAGTCAAAGAATAGGGTACTACAGTTTAACTGATGTTTCTTATTAGTCTTAAATTCCGCAAAAATAATAGATGCTGTATCGAGTTTTGAATCTGTTTTAGCTTTACTGGACTACGATTTTTGAGATTTTTGTATGTCTGATATATGAATATGTATTTTTCCCGTGTAAATATTAGCATCAGACCAAACTAGCTGAAATTTGGTATATGGGGTTGTTCTGCATGCAGAATAAAACCATCACAATTTGGGTATATTTAGTCTAAATTTTGACATCTTCAAAATTTTGGCAAGAGAGATTTTTTATATTTTCCTGAATTTTGAGAATTTGCGCAGATTGTATATGATCATTGAAAGTTCAGACGTGTATTATTCGTCGTGTCGGATTAAGTTGATGTACTTACTTTAAAAAAATGCTTAGGTATTTCAATTTTATTTATAAATTTCATGTGTTTTCTAAGGTATTGATGTTTTGTAAATCGCTTCATCCCTCCGAATAGACTTATGGGATTAAACATTTTTTTAACTATCGATTCGTATGATCGTCCATTTTTTCATATGATTTTCCTAGCTGATTTCTGGTTAGTTCAGATAATCATCTGAAATCACTATCACTCTCGTCCCTTTTGATAACTTACGCACATCTCTACTCATCCATAGAATCGTGCGATAGTTAATCTCCTGCTTAGATTTTTCCTTGAAGACCGTTAGATCGTATCGACTCGATGCGGAGAGTGTGGGTCAGCCTAGTTAGCGGTAACTGGGCAGGTCGTTCCCAGCCTGAGGACTGAGCGGCCCGGACCTACCGTATACACGCTCCCGATGCATCCCACTGACACACTTTCGGGAACGATGTGTTTGTTGTGGCGAGAAGCAGCGAATTCCGGCGATTGGTCAGTGTTCACTTATGGTACCTAATCGATGGATATTTTTGAGTGTTATCTATGTCAAATTTCCTTCAAAGATTATATGTTACCGTTTATTTATAATATTCAAATGAGATTCCAAATAATTTAGACAATTTGTTCAAAATTTAATACTATCTGAGATTGACATCACTTGGTGAAACATCATAAAGAATAACGTTTCATTATGGAGGCGTTATGTAGATGATATTTTTTGTATTTCGACCGGTACATATAGGCAGTTAGATAATTTCCTTAAATATATAAATACTTTCTACAACTCGATTCAATTTACAAAAGAAGTAGAAAACGAAAACGGTACCTACCTTGAATTTCTTAGACGTTCAGATTGCTAGGAATTTGAATTCTCTTATTTTCAACATTTATAGTAAACCAACATTCACAGATACTTTAATTCACAGCGACAGTAACCAACACATTAAAATAAAACTCGGTGCTTTTCATTCGTTCATACATAGGTTGTTCACTATTCTATTATCGGAAACAAACTTTAAAACCGAAGTTAATACAATTAAATTATTAGCCACCAATAACGGTTACAATTAAAGTCTTATCGATAAGCTCTTTGGGAAAAAAACGAATAAAGTATCTGTTGCATTCAATATACCCCAAACAAACTATTAATGAAGAACAAAAATACTTCCTAATAAATTATGTGCCGAATTTGAGTAGCAAAATTTATAACAGACTATAGAAAAATAACATTAAAAAAATTTGTACAAATAAAATAAACTTGAAGTTATTCTTGGTCAATAATAAAGAAAAATCTAACATCGGAGAAATCAGTGGTGTTTACAAAATATTTTGCGACGAATGTCCTGCTTTCTATATTGGACAAACAGGAAGGAATATAAACGTTCACGTTGAATAACATAAAAAGTCAATTTTACAAAATAAAAATACCACTGGCTTCTCCGAACACTGTATAAAATTTAATCATTTCCTGGATTTCAAAAAAACCCAATTGTTACATTCAGGTAACAAAAGAAAGCGCCTTGACCTTGAAATTCTCGAAATAAGTTCCGCCCATAATAGTCAATTACCCCTTGTAATCGAACAAATTGATTTTCAGGTATCACCTTTGCTTTCGTCTGTTTTATAAAATAGGATGTAATACTCTCCTGTAGTCAGTCTTGATAATGAGTTCATAACTCGAAACATGTCGACTTTCGTTACTGCTAAATACAGTATCTAAATAATTTTTTATACTTAACTTTTATACTTTAATCTTTAATACTATCATCCGTTTCGGCTATCACACCATTCTTACTATTGGAAGGACATTACAAGTAATGTCCTTCTATTTCATCAATAGGATTATCAATTGTGAAAATGATAATAAAGTTAAAAATGTATTATAAAAAATCCAGATGAAGTGTCAGTCATCACTAATAATTTTTTTCAAAATTAAATATGTATAAATATAGCACTAAATATATACTTAAAAGTCTTTTCTTCTATTTATAATACCTACTATTAATTAACGGTCAATATTATTTTGACACAATTATTTCGGAATACCGCGTAATTATTTATTATAATGTATTAAATTAATTATATATATATATATATATATATATATATATTTATATATATATATATATATATATATATATATATATATATATATTTTAATTTATATATATATATATATATAAAATATATTTATATATATATATATATATATATATATATATATATATATATATATATATATATAATGTTGTCCAGTAGTCATCTATGAGTAAATATAAAAACTTCCGGTTGATTGGGATTTTCTCAGGGGGAATCAAAATTGTTTTCACATTATTATGGTTTTCAGATATCTGATGAAGCAGAAAAATATTAGCTCAAATAGTTAAGAGTTCAATCTATAGTGACTTTTATCCTTCTTAACAAAATTTCAATTAACAGGAAGTTTATATATATATATATATATATATATATATATATATATATATATATATATATATATATATATATATATATATATATATATATATATATATATATTTATATATATATATATATAATATATATATATATATATATATATATATATATATATATATATATATTTTCCTTCTATTTATAATAGCTACTATTAATTAAGTGACTATATCATTCTGACACAATTATATTGAGATAACTCGTAATTATTTATTATATGTTTTAAATTAATTTTCCATTAAACATAACTCATCTTAGTATTTATAGTTCTGCAATGTTTATATATATATATATATATATATATATATATATATATATAAATATATATATATATATATATATATATATATATATATATATATATATATATATATATATATATATTATAATATACATCATCTTTGAAGAAAGTCGTGTATCTTCTTCTCGATCAAGTCAAGATTAAAAGCCAGATCGTGTTATTGTGGAATTTTAGATGTTATCTGGATAAACGTGGTTGGTATCGCACGACATCTTAAGAGTGTGTCACTAGGGTATCCATACCTTCTAGTTGGTTATAATCAATGACTAGATTGAGAAATTTTCAGCCGCAAGATAACTTAAGTTCCAAATTTTCAAATTATCTCTGGGGCAGAGGTTATTAGTTAGGAATGTCGTGATATTGAAAAGAGAAAATAGCCATTTTTTGTTTCATAGTCACTGTTGAATATTTGAACCGAATGCACCGTAAGAATATAATAGATAAATATTCCACTACCTCTGTTTTGAAAATAAAGCTTTATCTTGGTTTTATTTCTAAAAAATTAAAGTCAAAATTTTTGGGTCAATTTTCTTCGAATTCAATAAATATTCCTGAACAAAACTGCTGCCTTTATCTTTTTCACAATGATATAATTTTCTGAAATAATTGAAAAACCATGTTCAAGAGTTTTCTAATCAACATTTCAATATCTTTAAATCATGATTGCATATGCGAGAACAATATCTCATTTTTTTATCATATACATTGATTGCTCATTTATAGAGAAAGCTCAAATTTATAAAGTAAATATAATTGAAAACAAAATTTGTATATTTAGTGTCAACAGATACTTTTATTTTTTCATACGGAAGAATTCTCTCAATAATAATTGCCATGATAAATAAAAATGCAACATTGCGATAAGAAGTACACAGTACCGGCTTTACATTAGGTAGTAGTTTTCGTTCATTTGAAAATTGAAGAAATAGAATATTGCTACTGCTATATGGTATAAATTGGCCTACAAAATGAAACGATATATTTTTCGATAGTTCAAAAAAAATTTTTTATGATGAGTATATCGAATTCAATATACATATTCTATAGATATATCAAAGGAGAGAATAAGTTGTTTTTTCATAAAGTCTTTATATTCCTATTACTTCCTGGTATCCCCTCGTAAATCCGTTTGTCAAGTGAAAACGTATTTAATATTCATGTTGTAGTCCAAAGAAACGTGGTATTAAATCAAGATGATACTCTTTTTATGATTGCTCGTGAGACTAATTCTAGTGCTTCGAAAATATCTAAAGATCAGTGGTTAACCCATACATTTTTTTATCATCCATAAATGATCATGGTCTGTCCAATTTTCAAACTCCCGCACAGAACTGGGCGTGAGATTATTTCTTATATTGTTTTTTAGGTTACATATTTGAATATATCATTTCACTTATTTATTCAAAAGAATTTGTTGTGAATTTCGAACATCACATAATGAAGATCTGAAAACTGATAATTATGAATAGGTAGTAGGTCAATACCGGTAGTTTTTGACACTAGTTTATGTAATATTTTTTGTCCGACTTAGTTAGAACAATGCAAAAGAATAATGACCGAAATATAGTGTTGAACTTATTAGAAATAAAAAGCATATACAGTCGGAGAACTTACCTCAGAAACGAATTTTCTCCGTTGTTTTTTTCCGATTTTTTTTTCGATACTCTTTTTAACGCTGAGCATATAATTTATTTATTGTCTCATTATCACATGTGTATTAAACATACGTAAGTAGTGAATACTTGTACCAAGTTATACAATTTTATGAATTTACTCATCGAAGCTTGGATTGCACATACTTCTTGCAGTATTCATTTCTCCAATTTCATTACAAAACTTCAGTAATGCAATATAACTCACTATTATTTTAAACAAAAATATTGTTACGTGACGATTTCTACCACCCAACTCCTACCCCATGCTGCGTAAAGGCACTTCATTCCAAAAAACACAGATCGTTAGTTCTAGAAAAGGAATAATCATACAAGATAGTATGTACACAATTGAAAAATTATTTGCATATATGGAATGCTTAAAAGGATCGTTGGGAGCAAATTAAGCCTATTTCGGAAACTAATATACATTTTCATTTGATGAATTTGGCAAGGTGCTACTTCTAAGTAATATATTGAAATAATATTAAACTCGTAGAATACCAGCCCTTGGTGGAATCTCGGCCACAAATTTCCATTTTCTATAGAAGTTGATGATAGGAGTTACAAAATCTCATAGAAAAGGGACCATCCATAAAATACGCCACATGAATTTGATAATTTTTGAAGTCCCAACATTCTTGTCACAACTGGTCATATTTGTGTGACCCACTGCCCCTAATGTGACGTCACATATTTTGCAATATTTTTTAGAGTTGAAGTTTGAGTTTTAATACCTAAGATAAGTAAGACATATGAAGTCAAGAACCTTGTGACTTGACCCCCCTTAGGTAATTAGGTAAGATTCGTTATTTGCAAGAAATTTTGTGGAGGGCTTCTCAGAGGTTTGAAGGATAATTAGAAGATGTCAGCAGTATGAAATATGCAGATATTTTCCTCAATTCGCGTTATGAGAATGTGCCCCTTTGACAACTAGAACCGATCAACCCAACATGTATTTCCATAACATCTTATTCTTCACTTAAAACTTAGAGCTTTCTTCCAAATGGTAACTTGTCCAAGATAATCGTGAATTCACTTAAAGGCTGATATTCCCTCACTTTTCCATATACTGCTGTTTCAATTGAATTAGATTCAATGAGTGCTGTATACTCGAAAAGAATAGATTATTCAAATTTTTTTTGTCCTCTAGTCTTATTAAGAAGAAGTGTGCTGGGGTTGCAGCGCCATCCATAATTTATCGTATAAAACATTACTCACCTCAAAGATCTAAAATTGAATCAATCTCGGCACAAACTCAACTGATATGTCCCTATGAAAATTCAGCTATAGTGGTTATGTTTGTGCACTAATTGAAACTTTAAGAAATGGAAGATTCGAACACAGTTTGTAAAATAAACTTGTTGACATTTTAACTAGATACCATCAAATAATTCTTCCTTGAAGGAAGTTGTTTATATGACTCCCAATTACAACAATTCTTCATTTCTTCACTTGATAATAGTGAAATTAGAAAAATGACAAACCATTTAAACTCTTGGACAATTGACTGTAGTTTCGATTTAATTAGGTCTCATCAGTGCTGTACGCTCGAAAATCTTCAGCGGCTTGCCTACTCCCTCGAAGCGTTATTTTCGATTTTCAGTTATATTTCAAAGATATTAGGTATAATGTTTCAGTTTTATGGAATCTATTTGAGCAACCATGAATAGATATTGTATGATTTTTCAGAAGTCCAAGTCCAGGTTCAATAAGAATATCATCATAATATTGCATATTTTGACAAATATGCAACAATTAATAATAAAAAGAAAAACAGCAGATCCCCGCCACTAAGGTCGTAATCTGTTGTTTTTTCTACGTACGAATTAATAGTCATTTGGGGAGATTGTGGTACTGTGAGTATGAGCAAAAACTTCAGACATGAAAAAAGTTGAAATCTGTTCATTAAAGCGGCGCAGTCAAAAACAGTTCTTTTACATTAACTCCAATCGCGTATGAATTTTTAGCCTCTAATATAACTTGCAGGAGCTGTAGAATAGAGTAAAACCTTGAAACCCATGGAACCTTTACTAAGAGTGGCAGCAGTTAAGAAAAAGAGTTGAAACTTTCAAAGAATCTTTGCCTTATATCAACTCAATCCACCTACTAATACCAAAAAACCTCAAAACTCATTAAAAAATAAGAAATTTGTAAATCAAAATAGCATCGGTTAGAGAATAAAGTTTAAAGCACCTAACGCCACTTAATATCAACTCAATCCAAGTACCTACAATTTTCAACCCTCGAACTTAATTAAGGGGGATTTGGAAGCACAATAATCCTTAAAAACCAGGTCTTTTAGCTAAATAAACCCTCCAAAAAACCATAAAAGGACAAATTTCCAATATGTTATTCATAATTAATTTCCACATGTTTTGCCGCCAAGTTGGAAATTTTCCGATCATGTATCCAATAAGATGTTCTGACTCAAAAAAAAACTCCAGATACTAAATTACAAATATTGGATTGATTTGTGTCACATTATAACTATATTTTGCTTGAAAATGTAGTAGTAGGACTATGAAACTTCAGTCGCAAACATTCAATTCAGTATATTTGGCAGAATAGAGACTACTAGAGATACGAAAATGTACCAGAAATCTAAAAATTACAAGAATTATGAAATTTAAAAGACACTTCCGCATCTCATTGTGTAATTTCTATACACTGCATTATTCTGCTATTTTCGACAAAAATACGACTGAAAAGGAGTATAACATTTATAGACCCAGTAATTGAGAGTTTGCTCTTTTCACATAATCATAATTCTCATAGAAACCAAGAATCTTCAATTCTGTTAACTCTAATTCACACTATTCAATATATTTATCCTTTTGAATCAAAACAATCATTTAGAAATGTGAATTGACCCCGATTGGTGCAACTAGATAATTAAAAATTCTTAAAGGCGAAGATTTCGTAATGTAGGAAAAGATCGTTCCTCTTCCCATTATATTATCTGTAACACTTCACACAATAAATCTCGAATAGTTTAATTAAACGAAAGGATAACTAATGAATACTTTGACATATTCATGTCATCAATCCGACCCAAATCATCGTAATCACAATTGAATTAAGTATTCAGGTTTGTATTTTCATTTTCATAGGCAACACTACTATTTATCATTGAAATGAACATCATTTAATATTTCTGCAATTCGTATTATAATTTCATTTATTGAGGTTCACTTTTATATCTAGGTAAAACATGTTATTATCATTAATTTTGTGCACGAGGTGGAAAACAGAGTAATAATTGTAACTGTGGGTTTTATTATTGAATAAAGAAGAGTTCATATTTACTACTCATTAGTAAATAAATGTGAAATTATATACACAAAATTACTCTTCATTTGATTTCTTATATATTACTATATTTAATATTTTTTCGTATAATTACTATCTACTAGAAATTGAATCATTAAATCCTCGAGAACTACTGTTGATAGCTCCATAACCTCAGTTTTATTTATTCGCAACAATTGCTCCCCAATCTGATTGCTGCTGACTTCTCATTGGTTCGCCATAGGGATATTGCCTTTTTGTTTTTCTATAAATATTTATCCAAACACTGGTTGTCATTAATTTTTCATGTATTTCTTCCGCCTTCCAGTGAAAATGGTTGTTATGTTTGAATATCTCGTTGGCTTGCTTATATGGCGGTGTTACAACATGGCAAAAACTTTGAAGAAGGAAATAATGTAATAAACTTTCAACTCGATTTAGGGCGAATACAGTTTGTCATTCTTCTGTTTATCTGAATAATATTTTGAAATTAAATGTCAATAGGTTTTCACAGTAATATTATAATTTCGAAAATATGGCAATATATCTATCCAACTATAATCACCAAAATTTTTGCTGAACCTTATAATTATGTAATTATATAAAAAATAAATATATATATATATATATATATATATATATAAAATATTTATATTTATATATATATATATATATATATATATATATATAAATATATATATATATATATATATATATATATATATATATATGAAAAAACCCATATCTGTGATGTTAAATAATAAGGAGTATTGCCGTAATTTAATAATATTTTAAACATAACAAGTTATTGTTCAAGTGTTTTTTCTTTGATTGTAAAGTTTAAATTGGGTTTTCAGTAATTCCTGAGGAAGGACCGCATTTTTGGGTCCGAAATATATAGAATTTTATTGACGATGAGTCGTTTTTAATAACTGCCCCCTTCCTTTGCCGAGAACATAAAACCTTTGAAGAAATTTGTTTAAAATATTATATCTATATATATATATATATATATATATATATATATATATATATATATATATATATATATATATATATATATATATATATATATATATATATATATATATATATATATATATATATATATATATATATATATATATATATATATATATATATATGTGTGTAAATATATGCGCTTGATACGCTTTTTGATTGAATATTTTTTATTTTGTTTCATTGGTTTGGTTTTATTTTTTTTCTTTTGGAATTTTTCAGAGTTTCTTTCATGTTGTTACTGTTATGGAATCGGGTTTGTTCATCTAAATTTATTTCCAACTTTTTTTTTACCCAAGGGACCTACAGTTTTACGCCGGTTCCGAATCGCCAATGGGCTTGAAACTGAGTCATTACCCAACAGTTAATCATATTTAGAACTTCTAAATTTCATTGGACATACACAACATCCAAGAGCAAGTTGGGACTCGAACCCACAATCCTCCGTTTACCCTACCGCTGGGCTACCGAGGCCTCTATATTTCCAACTTGATATATAAGATT
This sequence comes from Cynegetis impunctata, assembly GCA_030704885.1. Taxonomy (NCBI): domain Eukaryota; kingdom Metazoa; phylum Arthropoda; class Insecta; order Coleoptera; family Coccinellidae; genus Cynegetis; species Cynegetis impunctata. Next base: position 636,727 of record JARQZK010001466.1, on the reverse strand, counting down.
ATAATTGTGAACACGAGTATGACTATCCAAGCTTAAGTTCTTCAATAACTTTTTTGAATATGTTCAATTGTTATATCAGCAAGGTGTAATTCAATTTAATAGCATCATATATATATATATATATATATATATATATATATATATATATATATATATATATATATATATATAGGTATATATATATATATATACATATATATATTTATATATATATATATATATATATATATATATATATATATATATATATATATCTGACTATACACAACATAATTGTGAAATGTGAAAAAGTAAAAATGGGTGAATAGATTAAATACTTAATATTTGATTTTTTGCAAGCTCTTGCTCCATATTTCGTAGCTTTTTTAAATAGTGAATTGTTACTTTCTTTGGTTATTCAGTTATGATTTCGCTATTTATTTCAAGAAAGGTGAATCAACCCTCATGAACTAAATGGAAAATTTACTTTGTTATAAGATAATAAACTAATTTGACAATTTAGAATCTGGCTTACATCCTTTCTGATCTAATTATGATTTAGTCCTTCCTTTAATTTGTATATTTGCATTCACTACTCAATCAAATTAACACAAATTATTTTTACAGGTGAGAAAATCGACAATAAAAACCAGTATTGCGATTCCGACTGAAATGATAAGTAGTAAGTATGACTCGCTATTTATGATATTGAGATATAAATAAATGTAGCGATAAGTAATTAATACATGTATTGAGTAATTCATACTCCAATGAAGGTACAAATAATTATTATCTTTTTTATTTACATACGATTTGAGAGTAAAACTTTTTATTTTTATCAATATATAAATTATGATGAAATTTACTGTTGTAACTTATGTACTTCATGTGCATTTATGTGTAATAATTTTTTTATTAATAAGAATTCCAGTATAAGTTCATTTTTGGAAGGTTCTTCTTCGAAACATGCATTTCTCCAAGATAAACCTCATATTATAATTTCAATTAGTAAAAGAGATGACCAACTTGTTATTCCTAGTTTCATTTCCATATATTTCAAAATATATTTTATGTATGAATTTATTCAAATGGATCATTCTACTAATAAATTAGTTTAGACTGATGTAAGATATGTTTTAAATTTCTAATAGCCTATTAAATAAATTCATTATTCAGCTTTTATTCCGACTGTTAATTTTCTTTTAATTGGAATGAGGCGCGAAAAGAATATCTTTTCATAACTTGAAATGAAATTTCATGCCCAATTTGTTAATAACTTTTATTGAATATCAAGATTTTCGGATTTTCTCTATTCGAAGTCTGCTGAGATACTCACTCATATCTAATCTACTTTCTCTATATGTCTATGATAACGCATTTTATCTGCTTCAATTTTTTTCTCCTCTCCACTTGTATATTTTCGAAACGCTAAGAATTTATATATATTTTTTGAGTCAAACTGCCTAATCATAGGAGATTTTTATCATGACATCTTCACTATTATTCCTTTATATTATACCTTCTCATCTGAATAAATTAATCTTTGAATAATTAAATACCATCAAGTAGAGCTTTTGTGTAGCTATAGAAGTATTTGATGTAAAAATTGAGGTCAATATTGTTTTACAGAATCTGTTTGGAAATACTATTAAGGTTAAAATGTTTACTTACATTTATCTAACTGAGTAAGCAAATAAGGTAGTCTAGATAGAAGCAGACGAAAATATATTGTCCTGGAATAATGCTATCTTCAAAGAAAACAAATTGCATTATTTATATCAGAGGGTTCAAGCCACGTCAGTTTGCCAACTCCTGATGGGCTATCATTTTGCGTCGAATACTCATAGGTACTCTAAACTTTGGATATACAAGTAAAACAGGAAATTGGCACTTCCAAGATATAATATAGCTGATTGAACTCATTATAATATTTAGTACTTTAGTGGCCCACGATTTTTCTAATACGGGTTTGTACCAAGCTGCAGAAAACTATTATCACTTTAAGGCTGAACTGAGTTGAATATACATCGTAAACTGTATTTTATGAGCAGAAAGTAAAACACCACTCTGGAAGTCATGAAACAAATCAAGCATATGATATTTGATATACATCCTTCGTTGTTAAGATACTATCGACTATAAAAGTATTACGTTATATCTCATGCACAACTTCATCCATTTACACGATGTTATTTTCCACAGATAAGTACCTAGAGTAATTGATAATCACCATAGATAAAATTTCACTTTAAATATTTTTTTCCGGTTCCTCCTGGTCTTTGGAGTAGAAACTGGAATTCAAAACTTCATTTTGTTGATATCTAAAATATATTTATATTTGATATAAATCTTCTCTATGGCAAATTCATTCCGAAAAATAGAAAAACAATGATGTCACATACATATAAACCTGCATTTTGCTACGTAAAGTGCGAAGTTACTGATCTGGAAATCATAAAAATTTTCGATGCAACAGCATAATTATTATTAAAAATTGAAGTTTAGTCACGAAAATGTCTAAAATTTGTTCACGGAATGGATAACTATAAATAAAAGTAAAAATATTGCAGAGGAGTAATCTTAGCTTGATTGACACAGAAATTGTTAAATCCTCTACATTGTGGAGCAATTACTCTATACTAAAAATCACATTTGAATGTGAAACTACAGTCCCACCGAAGGAACATTGAGGAACATTTTGTTGCTGAATGTTTCTCCTTGTTGCCATAAGTAGAAACTTATGGCAACATACGTAAACTTCTTGTTTCCACTGAAGCAACTTAAATTGTCAATAGTTGCATATTATTCAGTAGAAATAATCAACATTTGTTGCCGAAACATAAAGAAATTTTAAGGAACATTTAGGAATATTTTGGAACATTTACGGAAATAAGCAACAGCAACAAATTGTTCCACAATGTTCTTCAATGTTCCTCCGGTGGAAACGTAGCTATATATTTATTCGTTTTCGTACTTCACTGCACACTGAAAATCTGCGACACGAATGTTTACTAGTTGCGTTCTCGATACGTTTTCACTGCGATAGCAACACGGATTCTTTCACAAAAGTTTCCTATTTTCTTTTGAAGTTTACCACTCAAAATGGAAACCGGCAACAAGTAGGAACATTCAATATTTGTTGCCGAAAAATAAAGAAATTTAAGGAACATTTTGGAACATTTACGGAAACACGGAACAGCAACCAAAATGTTCCTTCGGTGCAATCGTAGCTTGAAGGGCGACAAGTAGAAACAGTCAACATTTGTTGACGAAACATAAAAAAATGTTAATGAACATTTAGGAACATTTTCGGAAACACCAAACAGCAACAAAAATGTTCCACAATGTTCCTCCGGTGGAACTGTAGCTTAATAATGTATACATATCCACTTTCACGAATGTTTTCGCATTTCTAAAAATGAGGAATGTTGGTTATGCATAACGTGACCATTTATTTTTTGACTCAAAACGGGACATTAGTTTATTTCAATTAACAGGTAGACAATGAAAAAAAAAGTTTTTTTTTTAACTATTTATTTAGAAAAAGTTACCTATTAGTACAAATTGAAAAATATATTCAAATTTTTTAGTTATATTTATAATATTTATCGGAAGAACAGATCTGCTTCAATATAGCTGGTGATGATTTTAAGTAAGAATAGAACTCTTGGCAAGTTTTTTTTATATTGACCTCAGTTATCAACATCGCCTTTATAACTGGAGTTTGTAACTGGGTTTTTTCTATTGTCCACAATTTGTTCATCAACAAAATACTCTTTCTACTGGAGCATTTGTAGCAGGCAAACATAAAATATATTCAATCAAAATACAAAAGTTTTCATGCTGAAGATTGTTGGTGTGAAAATGTTTGAATACTTCAACCCAACGAGTTTCCGTGGAAACATTTAGATTATTTCATTCGGTTACTTTTTGCGATGTGATATAGTTAGAAATTAATGAAAATTCGTCAAAAACTTCTGTATCTTTATTACAGTCAATATATTCGTTTTCAATTAAGACATTCAGAGATTTTTGAATCTCTTCCCATGCGGGTACTTGTTTTAAATCTGTCCAATAAAATATCTTCATTTCTTTGGTAAGAAAGCTTGTCCACTGCTCAAGATACTCACGGCTTGTTTTATAAAATTCTGTAGTCGTCCTCTTCACAAACTCTTCATCGATAACAGTACCATTATCTTTCGATTTCGCCATTAATTGACTGACTGTGAATGGGAGAAACTGATTGGTCTGTTTCTGAGTCAAATTGTCTTTTAGTTGACTGATTTCTTTTGCAGCTTCAATTGCCGATACAGTCTGACCTTCAATCTTTAATAAAGCCTGATGAAAACTTGCTGACTGAGTTTGTAAAAAATAAAGCCACAATTCTGATGTGGGATCTTCAAAAAAGTGTTTTAGTAACAAGGGACTTTTTTCAATGCTCAAAAAGTAGTTTTTTCCAGGTACATTTTTAAAACTCTTTCCAAGGCAAGCATAAGAGCAAGCCATCTGGTTTTGCTATAGCCGAGCATTTGTTGATATTCTGTTTTCAGAACTCCTTTAGAGCTTCAACTCGAGTCGTGTAAATATAAAAAAATGAATATATCACAATAATGCTTTCGTAGTCTAAGGGTAGCCCGTCTGCAGCGGATTAGATTGCATTATGAATTACATGGGCTCCACATCCAATACCTATAATTGATGATTGTAATTTCGTCAACACATTAGTTCGTCGCCTAGCTGCACCCCCGAAATTGACATTGGCATTGTCCCCACAAACTGCCACGACTTTTGCTGTCAACTTATTATCTATCAACACTTTGGTTAAATAATTGACAATGATTTCTGAAGTCTCACCTGGTTGGTCGTGGAGGTCTAAAATTTTCACTTGCACGCCTACGTAATATTGAAAAAAGCGTACTACAATAGGGTATATTTTCTTTTTACCGTGATTTGAAGCGTCGTTTAGAATTGTAATACAATTGGACTTTTCAAGTTCATCTTTTAATATTTACCATAATAGCTTCTGATTTCGTACGAGCGCACGTAAATTTGGGTTCAAAACATGATTGAATTAATTTCGAAGCACAATCATTAGAGCGAAAACTGTGGTTTTCTTGTAACGTATGATAAGCCCAGGCGCCTTCTGTCGCGGCGGTATCCAAATCCTTTGATGTTGGCGCGTCCGATTTCTTGAAAAAAAGAACTGTAAGCGGCGGCACGATTGGCACTTTTATGTTTTTCAGACTTCAAATGCTGTTCAATATCACCGGCACCACTGTGGGAAGCACTAAATTCTGTACGACACTTTTCGCATCTGACATCTGAGGAAGTATTTATTTGCTTGATAAACGGATATTTTGCTTGTAAGCTAACATTGAACGAAGACTTGCGTTTCGGCATATTAACTTATGATTTCAAAATAAAAGAACTTCAAGTTATTCACTACACGAGCATCAAACAACAACAAAACAAAAGCGAGATGTTTGATCAATCTGTCAAACAATAGTAAACCAATAGCGCACGCGAGCGATGACGTATGGGCTATCGTCGCGTCGGCCGACGACGCGGTTTCGCTCCCGCACACCGTTCGCGTTCAGCCGGCCGGATCCCCAATTTTCGCGCGGTTTCCGAAAATGGGACAATTTTGCGTCCCGGAGTTCATTTCGGGGACACCGGGACAGGTAATTAAAAAAAGGGGCAGTCCCGTTCAAAACGGGACGTCTGGTCACGTTAGTTATGCAGCAAATACATCAAAAGTCACAAACAGTGAGCAGATTAATTAGGAAAGCAGAAAGTGCAACTCACCTAATGCTGAAGGCAAGAAAAGTAAAATAAGTTTATGGAAGTGACCAGGGAAAATGTTCCATTCGATATTCATGGAGATACTGCTATCGTCACTATAGTATAATTGCCAACCAAATGCAGGGAAATGTACGAGAAACTTTGTATATTTTTCGAAAAATTGTGTAAAAAAATGTTAATGGTTCAGTGTTTCTCATAATTCCTAACCAAGTTCTGTTTTTGTCAAATTCTCAATTGGTAGGTATATGTAAAGTACTATTACCTACCGTTTCTTTCAATATTTTGCAATGAAAACATGAATACAGACAAATTTTCGTTGATAACTCGAAATTGTTCTTCTCTATAATCTATTATAAATATTGCCATATAAAAGTTATTCAATCGATGTATAAAATAAGAAATTTTCAATTGCGGGTAAGTACGTGACTTGATCTGTGAAGATACACATTGCATACCTACCAAATGAAGACCTAAGTAGAAACCAAATATTTCTTCCTTCAACTCTCATTACTTTTCCTATATCAAGTTCTCATCTCAATTATTTTCTTTGGCAACCAAAGAAAGTCCTCTCGTTCTCGTGCTTTATAGTATGAACTTTGTCCATAAATGGAAACTTTCACCCAACTTTTCCATGCTTCTATATTTATTTGGCTGCTGAGGTTCAGATATATTTTTAATCAATAGCACTTACTATTGCAATTTCGCAATATGATGTAACATTTATGAATAAGTTATGGCCATATAGGATGGTATTCAGAGAAGGTTCTCTGTAGTTTCAAGAAATAGATATTCAATTAGTTCGTATTTTAATATCGCCTAAAAAGAATATTGAAGGAGCAACCATCAAATGTGATTATAGTTAACGTATTGTATACATAAAATATAAAGTTCCCAAGAGCTGGAATATAATTAATTCAATTGAAAACTTTTAGATTCTTTATCAAAAACAAGTAAATGTATTCAAATGCCAAATGACATGAAACACATAGTCAAATAGCCTCTTGACTCAGAAAAATGAGATAATTTCGAAGTTAAGAACATATTTACAATATTAATTATTTTACATTCAATAGGCTGAGAAATAACCAAAAAAATATTTGTGTAGAAGAAAAAGGACTAACTCAAAAATTTAAAATCATCGGAATAGATGCAATAAATATTTATAATTTCAAATTGATGCTTTATAATTCATTTTTCAGTAAAATTGTTATATATTCTAATGATTATAGGAAGAAAATAGAAATTATAAATATTAAAACATATAATGTAATGCTTGTTATATAAACCTGAGGGATTGGCAAAATATATATTTCACTTATTCTTCCACTATCTTGTTTAAATATTACATATAAAAATAATAATTATATAATTTAACCACATTTCAGGAAATGTGGAAAGTTATATGTTATATTGAAGAATTTTTGCTTATTCTGATGAAAAACTAATACCATGAGGTATTAGATCCCATGCCATCTTTATAATGAATTCGAAGAAAACAGTATTTCAATTTATAGCACGTTTGAGAAAACTTCATATTTCAGAATTTTCACCTAAAAATTCAACAACAATGAAAGACGCGTTCCGCCAAAAACTTGTTTTTGAGTGCATAAATTATTACATCAATACTTTCATCTAAACAAGTTGATTCTTACAAGTGTACAGGTCGTGCTTCTATTTGTTGGTCAAGTAAGGATGTATTGTTAATATCTCAAACTTCTCAATTTTGATTTCGAACGTTTGGAAACGATAAGCAAAATGTTGAATTTTAAATTGAAGTCTTTATATATATATATGTTACAGTCAATATATGAAATGGGGCATTATATAAACTGTCTAGCCGGTATATATATTGCCTGAACTGCTCCGCTATATATGAAATAAAGCACAAATTATAAACCGACTAGACATTATATACAACGCGCGTAAAGAGTTAGTCAGTTTATTTTGTTTATTGTTTTCAACCGCCAGGTGATTTTATAGTTGTAGTTATTATCATTAAACGTTTACTAACAATGGAAGAAGACAAAATTAAAAGGTAAAAGTACATTATTAATCAATACATAAGTGATTTATTTAACACATACATATGAAAATTCGTATTATTTAGGTATTCTTTCAAACATAACCTCTAAATTAAAATTCAAAACTGAGCTATACAGGGCAGCATTTATTATATTTAAATATTAAAATATAACAATGATAATGGTTTTTCAGATTTTATGAAGAATTTTATGAAAGGAAAAGTAATCTAGGTAAAAATTGTCGAAGCTTAAATCTTGAAAAGTACAATAAATTAATAGAAGAAGTGAAATTTTCAAAACATGTTACCAAAAGGGATCCTCACGTGCATTGGCTATTACGACATTATGAATTAATATTCCCTATAAACGGTAATTTTACTGACATAATTTATTATGTTCATGAAAATGAAATTTTCAACATACTGAAAGATGTACATTTGGAAACGGGTCATGGTGAAAGGGATGGCGGCGATGTCAAACTGTGCAAATCTTGCGAAAATAACATACACTTAATATGTACTGTAAACCAAGCATCCGATTACCCACTCTGCAATCTATGTATGAAGGGTGAGGATGTCAATAAAATTAGAAAAAACGCCAAAAAGGCGCTGAAACAACAATTAAAACGCATGAAGCATATAAGTGATTCTTCACATCCACATGTGGACATAGGTGATACAGTAAGAATCCCGGTTCCAGAGGTGGATAGAGGTCGAGGGGATCCTAGATCTATCTTAGGAATAGTCAAAGAAGTAACCAAAGAGGGCTTTTTCAGATTAGCCACGAAAAACGGCATTCTTTCAAAATTATATTCCATGGCAGAATTTAGTACCTGCCCAATTAATCTTATGGAATTAAATACTTGCTCCGACAACATACTGACCCTTCGAACTGCGGCAAAATTGGAGTCAATTGGGCAAGGGCAAGGTTTTCGAAGATGCCATTGTAAAAGCAACAAATGTGCATCAAATAAATGCTTATGTAAAAAAAATAATGTTTTATGCACTTCAAAATGCCACAGTAGCCTAAGTTGCCATAACAAATAATTTTTAATGTTTTTAAAATGTTTTGATGTTTTTTGTTTTTTTAAAGGTTTTAATGTTTTTTAATAAATAGAGTTTTGAACATGGAAATAATTATTTTATTTGCCATAAATTAATAATATTTGGGTATAGTTCAAAATTCCATTACGGTCCTGTTTGTAGATGTAAATATTGAATTGTTTCACAAACTGCCTAAAATTAAGTACGCAATATAATACGGCCGACGCTGTTTATATAATGACTAGTCGATTTATGAAAGAAATATATTTTATATAAACGGTCTGATATGGGCAGTCTGTATATAAACGGTCTGCGCGGTATATATACGGCGTCTTTTCACAAATTGACTGTAACATATATATATACAGGGTGTCGCACCGGGTACTGAATCGATCGATATAGAACAAAGTACGGATCAGAAAATTTTGAAAATTTAGATGATTACTAATATCGCTGTGGCCAATCCAACCAAAATAATTAGAAGCAGCGGGCACTTCCGCTTATACCGGAAGTCGATACCGACTTGCTTATTTCAAATGGAACACCCTATATATTTTAGGGTTTTCAAAAAGAGCATACAATTCTGAGTCGAAAATGTGGAGAATACCCTATGCCTAAACCTAGCTAGTTTTCGTTAGTATAATTTAAACGTGCTGGCATTTTTTGACATAAGATAATGACTGATTGTTTCTAATCATGGCTATTTTGATGAAATGATTACAACACTTCATGAATTTCTATAAAAACACAAATATTTCAAAAAGTTGTAACCTCATCCCCCACAATGCTAATATCAGAAAAAAGGGAATTCAATTTTACACAACTTGACGTAAAAAATACAGGGTGTTGACCTAAACAAGTTTTCGCGGTTTGAAGTTGACGAAATGTAACGCGAAAAACGGAACACTTGGTATGATATATTATTAAATTAATTTCAGTTGTAGAACGTAGTTCTTCTTGTGTTCTTTTCATGTGACAAAAAGCAAATGAGTATCTTTCGCAGGAATAAAGTTAACCCTCTGGGTCACGAATTAAAACTATTGGAGCGAAAAACCCGAAATTCACTGTAATCCAACTTATGATTTTTTGAAAATTTTTGATGTTGAATTCAGATTTTGAAAATGCTCCGTTTGGGCACTATGACATGTCCCCAATTGAGGACATCATGAGCTGATGGAGGGAAAAAAATTAAGAAATATTTTAAAAATGGTAAAATATCAATATGTTTCATTGTTTATTTTATTAAATATATTCTTATTATTTTTGCGTCCATTTTCGAAGTACTGAAGTGTATAAAATTTAACTTTTGCAGAATTAAAATAAAAGTGCTGTTTCATTCACCCAGATGTTGCCTTTACCGCTAGTTCACAATGTCCTCAAACTAGTACGCCACACTTTCAAAAACCGCTGATTACAATATGCACAAAAATCACCTGCCGCAATTGCTTTGGAACAAGTCTACACTTATTTTGAACGCAAACAAACAGTTTTCAAACACATGGTCTAACGAATATAGCCAACAAAAAAATAAACAGTAGAGCGCTACACTGCTGTCATAGCTACCCTACGGAAACCTATATTTCAAATGCGTGAATATTTTTTTCATCAGCTTGTAGATGGCAGCATATATATTCATTTGGAAGAATATGATGTCCACAACTGAGGACAATGTGACAGAGAAGTAAGAGCAAGCGGTACTTTATAGGAAAAAATCCAAAGTAGGTTGTCCTCAACTGAGGACAAAGTGAGCGAGAGGGTTAAACCGGTTCTTGTAAACCGTTGCACCTGTCAAATGTTCTATAAAATGTCAAATATCTCTGAAACGGCTAGGTTTAGGCATAGGGTCTTTTTCACACTTTCGACTCAGAATTGTATGCTCTTTTTGAAAACCCTAAAATAAATAGGGTGTTCCATTTGAAATAAGCAAGTTGGTATCGACTTCCGGTATAAGCGGAAGTGCCAGCTGCTTGTGATTATTTTAGTTGGATTGGCCACAGCGACATTAGTAATCATCTAAATTTTCAAAATTTTCTGATCCGTACTTTTTTCTATATCGATCGATTCAGTTTCCGGTGCGACACCCTGTATATATATATATATATATATATATATATATATATATATATATATATATATATATATATATATATATATATATATATATATATTTGTTTTTTTTAGGGGGAGTTGCACCCCGAAACTGCTAGATTGAGCTTATGCTGAAGAAGTATCTTTTGGTGGTAAAATGTTTTTCCATTAATCGTCTTATATTTATATAGATATATCGTTGTGTTTGAATATTAAGAGTTAGAAGGTTGAAATATGTGGATTGAGTTAATATTTGGATAGTATACAGTAGTAGTATCTATTTTTCTCAACCACCGCCATGTTTTTTAGAAATCGCATTATTTTTCGTGGTTTTGAAGTTTTACGCTACTCCTTAGCTTCTGCTGATTGAGTTAAAGTTGAAATTTCAATCATTTCTGAGTAGTCTCAAGCATTGCTCATCTTTATAACTCCAAGTTCAGTTAGAAGGCTGAAAATTTATACGTCAATTCAGTTGATATGGAAATTTCTCGTGTTTTCTTTCACCATAGATATCTTAATGTGGAAATTTTAGGTGTTTCAGCAGATTTTTAAGCTTTGTGTATATTTCCAACAATAACGAGGGAAAAATATAATTTTAGTGACGGAGGTCTGCTGCTCACGTGTTTTTTGTTTTTTTTTCAAATAATTGAAAGAAGAATAATTTTTCAAAGAATTTCTTAGTTCAGGTTATACGTTGGATTTCATATTGAGAACCAGTGTTACATGATTAATACATGTGAAAAAACATTTCGATACTTTTTAATCAATTCTCCAACGCCTGATCAGTTTCCTACTCTGTCAACTGGTTATATCACGAAACGTTCGACTATATGCTAGGTTTATTGAAGAACTTTCATATTTAATATGATATTACATGATAGGTTTATAAACTTTGTTTATTTTATGATTATTGTTAATTTTTAATTGTTTAAGGCGTCATTTTCGAATAATACAGCTTTCAAATCTAGAGAGATTTTTCGACAGCAGATTCATCGCACTTGTACATATTATTAACAACACTTTCCACTTGTCCGATAAATTCACGAAATATAACGTTAATTTGAAGTCTTCAGTACGAACATGAGATATTGGGGTCACCTCGAATATGAGAAAGTCAGGATACTTAGAACTGCTCTTTAATTTGATGATACGATTTTGATTTATAGTATGAATTGATGTAGAATTTGTCGACGTATTATTAAATTCATTCTTGCCTTGTGGCGGTTATCTGAATTAATTCGATGAAGAGTGATTTCATACTCAAATTTTGCAGTTAGTTTGCAAACAGTTCGAATTTTGTCTGAAATTTGCGAACTTTCACATCCTCTTAAAAATGGAAATGCAAATTTCATTAGAGTGATATTCAATATTTATTTTTTAACAGTAACTGGATATCTTATACTCCTACTTGTTGAGTTTCCTCATTGGAATAGTATACTTTCATGATAGAAGAAACATACTAAAACTGAATTCAACAGAAATTTATTCAATTGGAATACTCATATGCAGCTTTCGTGGTATTTTCCCCGAAAATAATAAAGTCGCACTATATTGAAAGTCAACAGTGAGGTGCGGGTCTGGTTTTTCGTTTTTGTATCCGTTTCAGACACCCTTGGTCACGATTTTCGAATCTTTTTGTTATGTATATATATATATATATATATATATATATATATATATATATATATATATATATATATATAGGTATATAAATATATAAATATATATATATAGATATTTATATATATATATATATACACTGTGTCCGTAAAGTATGGAACAAATTCATTTTTAGCTAAACACACCATTTTAAGAAATAATCATGGAACACGTCGATTTTTGATTTCAATTTACCGTATTTTAGAATAATAATCTAATATACAGGGTGAATTACTTTCGAGTTATGACGTCACCGTCATTTTTTTCAAATAGAACATCCCCATTTTGTCTCAATTTTCGGATTACTCTAGCTGAGCTGATTCCAAAAATGTATCACATGTTGATTCCAATTGGTACAGGGTGGACAAAAACACAATAGTTTTGTGTGTGCTCATAAAGTAACGCGTAACATTCTTTATTAGTTAAATTAACAATATTATTAAAAATACTTATTGTCTAGCGGCAATTGGTTTAAATGTAACACCCTGTAGTTTGTTACATTTTTAGATTAATAAAAATGAGCTGTTTCCAAACATGTTTGGTACTTGTGGTCTAGCAGACAGAATATGAAAGAAATTATTTCTCATCAATTTAAAAAAAACATAGTCGTCTATTTCCTTGTGAAATGTCATTATTTGTTTAGTAATTTATTGATGTTCAGTGACAGTTTAGTACTACAATATTTTTGGTATTCGTGAATGTTTTAATTATTGCTTAGATTTAATTTGAAGTAGAAATGGAGTTAAGTGTAAAACAAAAAATTGAAATACTTATGATGATTGGGTATGGGGACGGATCGCGAACTTAGATGGAAGTGTGTAATTTGTTTAATGTTAAATATCCAGAAAGACCTATAACGCGTTCAACAGTCAGTAAGATTGAAAAGAAATTTCGGGAAACTGGTACGGTTGAAAATGTACGTAAATCAGGTCGTCTATCTGCAAATGCTGATACAGCATTAGATGTTTTGAAGAAGATGCGCACACTTCTGTGCGTAAAGCTAGTCGCGATATCGGTGTTAGCAAAACAACGGTACACAAACTATTGAAGCTTGAAAAATGGCATCCTTATAAAATCAAACTTGTGCAAAAATTAAACGAAGATGATCCCGATAGAAGAATACAATTTTGCGAAGAAATGATGGATAAATGTCACCGAGACCCTCTCTTGGTACAAAACATTATATTTTCTGATGAGGCCACTTTCACGTTAAATGGCGAGGTTAACCGTCAGAATTGTAGATACTGGGCAAAAGAAAACCCCCACTGGATGCGTGAGCATCATACACAATACCCGCAAAAGGTAAATGTGTGGGCTGGAATTGTAAGAAATCGAATCATTGGACCCTACTTTATCGAAGGCAATTTAAACGGGGCAACGTACCTTGAGTTTTTAAGGGGGTATCTCGTACCTACTTTACGTAATTTGTTTCCCAGCAGACGTAATCCTGGAGGTTTTGATGAAAGTTTATGATTTCAACAGGATGGTGCACCTCCACATTATGCTGTAGATGTTAGAAGGTACCTAGATGAAATTTTTCCGAACAGGTGGATTGGTAGACGTGGACCTACTGAATGGCCAGCGAGGTCACCAGATTTCAATCCGTTGGATGATTTTATGTGGGGCCATCTGAAGAATGTTGTTTATAAAACGAAACCAGCAAATATTGAAGAATTAAAAGAGAGAATTCGAACAGAAATAAACAATATTACTCAAGAAAGCATACACAAGGTTCAACAAGAATTTGTACACCGTTTGGGTTACTGTCAAATACAGCAAGGGATGCAGTTCGAACATTTATAAAGTCATGTATTCCATCATATTCTGACTATATCACATACATCATATTCTAGACAATAAGTATTTTTGATAATATTGTTAATTTAACTAATAAATAATGTTACGCGTTACTTTATGAGCACACACAAAACTATTGTATTTTTGTCCACCCTGTACCAATTGGAATCAACATGTGATAAATTTTTGGAATCAGCTCAGCTAGAGTAATCCGAAAATTGAGACAAAATGGGGATGTTCCATTTGAAAAAAATGACGGTGACGTCATTACTCGAAAGTAATTCACCCTGTATATTAGATTATTATTTTAAAATACGGTAAATTGAAATCAAAAATCGACGTGTTTCATGATTATTTCTTAAAATGGTGTGTTTAGCTAAAAATGAATTTGTTCCATACTTTACGGACACAGTGTATATACAACATATAATATATAATATACAGGGTGATTCACGGTGGATGGCACATTAGACGTTTCTGGTGAACCATACGACGGATCACTTTGAAAATTTAATGGAGGGCATAGTCGAACATTCTCTACCCAACTAAAATATTTTTGATAATGCGATGTTGCCAATTCTATTAAAAAGTAGTAGCAACTTTGATTTTTAAAATGGAACACCCTGTATATATATAGAATCTCCAACAATTTCCTAATAACTTTTCACGACATTTCCCTATACCTATCTGTTACCGTTTTCGAAATAAAAATCATTTTCATTTTTTTTCTTCGGAAATCAAGACCTATTGAAACGCTGATATCTTTTAGTTGAGAAATACTATGATTTCGAAATTTGTGTTGGAGTTTGGTGATACTTGGGGGCTTCCTACACTTCAGTCTAATCTGCGTTAATTAAATACAGGGTGGTAAAAAAATTCAGTTAAAAATTTGTTTGCTTGAAAAAGTGACTGAAACTTGAATATTTCAAATGGAATGCCCTGTATATTATTGAAAATTTGAAATGCTGCTGGAATTTTCTTTTTATCTATGTATATCATACCTATAGCTAACTAGTCAGGTTTCGGACTAATGAGCATTTATTTGTGAAAATGTTCCTTGTAGGTACATGGTGTCCCCATTCGGTATTTGGTGGGCATGCCATGATCTTTATTTGACAGTAACGTTGTGACAATCTACTACTAATATCGATATTCATGAAAACTCAGAAGCAAATACCTACAAAAACGATGGAACAAAACTATTCAGACAAAGTTCTTATGAATTTGTTTAGTATATTTGGTGTGCGTTCGAGAGACGAATTGTTACAAAGTAACTTCCACATAATTGTTTTCCTTTTCTAAAATTATTTATATCAACATTTCCACTATCAAGTCCCTTGGTGCTTGGCTTATCCATACGCATTGAAATTTTTCTGAATTCGTATAAATTTCTTAAAGTTTATTGGCGGTAGATTCGGATTTATTGAACTTTTACATGTTCTGCTGATAATTTTATCAAACTGTCTAAAAATAATAATCAAATTCATAAGAACTTGGTTTGAATAGTTTTGTTCTATTGTTTTTGTATTTTCAACTTCTGAGATGTCAAAAATATCGATACTATAAGTAGATTGTCACAACGTTACTGTAAAATAGGGATCATGGCATGCTTACCAAATACCGAATGGGGACACCATGTAAAAGGAACATTTTCAAAAATAAATGCTAATAAGTCCGAAACCTGACTAGTTAGGTATAGGTATGATATACATAGATAAAAAGCAAATTCCAGCAGCTTTCCGAATTTTCAATAATATACAGGGCATTCCATTTGAAATAATCAACTTTCAGTCACTTTTTCAAGCAAACAAAATAACTGAATTTTTTTACCACCCTGTATTGAAGTAACGCAGATTAGACTGAAGTGTAGGAAGCCCCCAAGTATCACCAAACTCCAACCCAAATTTCGATATCATAGTATTTCTCAACTCAAAGATATCAGCGTTTTAATAGGTCTTGATTTCCGAATAAAAAAAAGAAACTAATTTTTATTTCGAAAGCGGTAACAGATAGGTACCTATAGGTAAATTGTTGGAGATTCTGAAAATAATATTATATACAGGCTGTTCGATTTGAAAAATCAATGTTGCTACTACTTTCTAATAGAAGTGGCAACACCGCATAACCGAAAATATTTTAGTTGGGTAGAGAATGTCCGACTATGAACTCTATTAAATTTTCAAAATTATCCGTTGTATAGTTCACCAGAAACGTCTAATGTGCCATCCACCGTATATATATATATATATATATATATATATATATATATATATATATATATATATATATATATATATATATATATATATATATTCATAATGATGAATTGAGAGTTTTGGTAAATACATAAATTGAACTGTCAAAAAATAGGTAGCTATATATGAGCTTCGTGAGAATGAATGAAATATTAAGTTTCCTTTGAGTACTTTATTTGTAGAAGTTGTAGATCGATGATTATTTTCATTTCATGATACCCAAAGATAGTTGTTTAAAATTTGTATCTAAACCTGTTCTATTTGAGATAAGGGTAAAGTGGAAACTATTTCAGTGTTTGAATTAATTGAATGAAATATTGCGTTTGAATTGATGTTGATAAAATTACTTCTTTTTATATCGTTCTTGAATTTTTAATATCAGTTAAATCATTAATGATTTTTCTTGAATTTTGTGTGAAAATTTTTGAAATTTCTCTTCATTTTTTTCTATCGAATTTCAGTACAATTTTGTTTTAAGTTATGATTTTCTTCATTTTTATGTTTCATTAGTGATGGAGTTTGTGTATTTGCATATTTGTGCTCTTTTAATGTTTCTCCTAACTTCAGGGAAGTTCATCAAAATATTTGAGAGGTATATATTTATTATAGAAAACTTTCCATCTTAAATAGGATGTTTAAACACCACTCTAGAAATCATGAAGCAAATCAAGCATATGATATTTTATATGCATCCTTCGTTGTTAAGATACTATCGTCAATAAAAGTATTACGCTATATCTCATGCATAACTTCATCCATTTACACGGTGTTATTTTCCATAGATAAGTAGAGTTATTGATAATCACCATGGACAAAATTAAACTTTAAATATTTTTTTCCGTTTCCTCCTGGTCTTTGGAGTGGAAACTGGAATTCAAAACTTCATTTTGTTGATATCTTAAATCATTTGTATTTGATATAAGTCTTCTCTATGACGAATTCATTAAATTCATTTCAAAAAATAGAAAAACAATGAAGTCATATACATATAAAGCTGCATTGTGCTACGTAGCAATTGCTCGCAATACAAAGTATATTATTTACATCATATCTTATACAGCTTCATCAATTTGAACGCTGTGATCCTCAAATTAATTGGTTTTTGAGTATAAGATTTAAATTAGTTCAAACTTTTCTCTGCAGTCGTTAGTGATGGAGTTTGTGTATTTGCATATTTGTGCGCTTTTAATGTTTCTCCTAACTTCAGGGAAGCTCATCAAAATATTTGAGAGGTAGGTATATATTTATTATAGAAAACTTTCCATCTTAAATAGGGTGTTTCGCTTCAATTTATTTGTTTTATTGAATATGTCTGATGATTAAATAAAATGATTGAAGATAAAAAAATTTATTTTTGATCTCAACATGAAAGTATTCTCAGGTAACATTTGTCTGTAATTTATTAAAAATTATATCATAGTTACTAGTGAGCTGAAAAACTTTCTCATCTTTTCAACTTCATTCATATACATATACATAGGTATACAGATAACGTGCTGCACACTCTGATGGATAGTCAAGTGCCCGTTAAATTTGTAAAGTAAAATAATTCAGATAGATGAAATTGAATTAACTTATGGAATAACACGTAATACCACGGAATGTGTTCGAAACATAATTATATTCTCAAGTTCTCATACCTTATTCAATCTTTGGACCACAAAGAATAATAAATTTTTATGCTGCGGCGCTGGCTATAAGTTATGGAAAATTATTAAAAATTATTGTTTCTCATTTTAGGAGTTGGTTTTGTTGAAGGTATTCACTCATCTCTATACCGACAGTACCGTTGTAGTACACTAGGTCACTCACAAAGAGTGACTCAGTTGGAATAATTTATTTGATTGATAAGAATTTCGAACGGAAAAAATATATTTATTTACAAATTATATTATCAATTCTTACAAAGCAAAATTTTTAGTTCAAAGTTTAAATTAACAGAGAATAAAAGATTAAAATGCGCCTCCTATTGTTTGAACGAGATTCATTTTCCTCCCCGGGGGATTAACCCTACAACCAATTCATACCAAACCCATCCAAGATATCATACGAAGCTACCTACTTACAATCCTTCAAACCCTATCAACACCAATTTACCTCTCAATTTTTCTACATGAAGACGTAGGTGTTGCTTCTATATAATAATAATAATAATAATCTTTATTTCCACTGACTTAATACAAAGTATGGGAAAATGTCAACAAGATGAACAAAAACAATGATAATCGTAAATGAAATAAATATAGGGTCAGAATAAATTTCCCACAATAAGTGAATGTATGTCACAGGACAACACTAAACAGTAAAACTAATCAAAAATTGGACAGACAAAAATTCCAACAATTTCATAAATTATGGTTAAAATATTCATCGATAGAATAGAACACATTTTTTAATAACAATAGTTTGATACTTTGTTTGAATTTATTATGATTTTTTATCATGCGTATGTGACCCGGTAGATGGTTATAAATTTTTGTGCCCTGAATGAATATGCTGTCCTGAATCTGCTTCAATCTAGTGAATGGTGGACAAATCTTTCTTTCAGAGGCATAGCGTGTGCCATATGAGTGGATTTCATCAGTTTTAACATACGAAGATAGGTGAGTCCTAACATATAACACACAATGCAAAATAAATATCGATGTTACAGTCAGGAAATTGTCCCTGAAAAATTCTCGGCAAGAAGCGTCTCGAGATGCCAAACATTGACCTGATAATTCTCTTCTGCATCACAAACACTGATTCCACATTTGAGCAACTTCCCCATCCCAATATTCCATACTCCAGGATTGAGTTTACAGATGCAAAATAATAGGATCTAATAACATAGAAATCACAGGAATGCTTTAGTTGACGAATTGCAAAATTGCACGATGCCAGCTTACCGCATAGTGCCTCAATTTGAGGTCTATTGACCAAGTGGCTGTCGATTTTGACGCCCAAGAAACCCACTTCTTCGCTTATTTGAAGGCTTTTCTCATTATGCGCCCTTACTAATGGACTTTGCTTACAAGTGGTGCCAGCAGGTGAAAAGAGTATCAAATCCGTTTTTTGCTGATTTAGAGTGAGTCGATTTGTGACGCAATACTCGGTCATCTTAGATAGACACATAGACGCTTTAGTTGCTAGGTCATGAATATGGGCCGAAGATACTATAACAGAACTGTCATCAGCGTAAACCAGGACAATACCACATTCCTCCATAAAAGTTATTACATCATTTATCAGCAATATGAACAGAATGGGTCCCATAGTACTGCCCTGCGGCACTCCAGTACTCAATGTTGCTTGCCTTGAAAACACACGCGTTCCACCATCCCGAATATGCACCACTTGAGTTCTATCGGAGAGATATGATCCTATCCAGCTCAGTGGATATATAAATATATCCCAAAGTATATATATATATATATATATATATATATATATATATATATATATATATATATATATATATATATATATATATATATATTTCTTTTCCTGTTCTCTTTGTTGTATGTGTCAGGAGGAACAAATGATCCATGCTCAACTGAACTTGCTTTCAAATGAGCAAATATTTCAAAAAACGGTTGCCTTCTTTCTGGATATCTAACAAGAAAAAAATTAAAATGATAATAAAGATTTTCATAGCCACAATAGCTTACTTAACTTTGAATAATTCACCATCCCCATCCAACCCTGATATAGTTTTTAAGGGAATCTAATTCTGCGTCAAAATATGCCATTGAATACAGGATGTTGCATTTGACTTTAAGAAGTTATTCAATAAAAAATGTGCCCAAACTCTGATGCAATTTTTTTCACCTCTCTGTACAATATTGAAGTAAAACTTTTATGTGGTAGTTAACTTTAACTTTTCAGCTAAGCAGTAGATTCAGTTACGAGCAGCTCGTTACATGTTACAGGGTGTGAACAATTTTTAAATTATGGTCTGTATTTTTTGATTTCTCAAAATGTCTCAGGAACGGTCAGTTTTAGGTATAGGAAATATAACAGTAACTTTATTTGGTCTATAGTATTTAAAAATATAAAAAAATATAGGGTGTTCCATAAGAAAAAATATAACTTTGATATGTACCTTTCTTTTGGGTCACTATGTATATTTCAAAACAATTTTGGAGTATGCTCCTTATGGATCCACATATGACTGTGCTAAAAAATTTCCCCATTCTTTTCATTTCTCATAGAAACACCGAGGCGAATGTGGTTGGCCACCCTGTATATATATATAAATATATATATATATATAGGTATTTATATATATATATATATATATATATATATATATATATATATATATATATATATCAGACATCAAAAAAAAAATCGTGGTTCTGGAATTATGAAACGGATATAAAAATAACTGTTGATTTTCGATACATCTATCATCTCATTCAAAATTGTTTTAGTGATATCGATACATAAAATATAACATCTGCATACAAAACATATGTACAACCACCCATTAATTTCAATGGCATTTTTCAGAAAGAATATTTTGCTTTCGAAAAAATTTAGAGGCGAGTCACAAAAATTCCTTTATCTCTCCAAATGGTTCTTTATTATGACCGCGTTCTATCAGTCAAGTTAGAAACGCACTAAGATTTATAAACAAGGGTATTTCAATTGTGAGCTACCTTCACAAAGCTCAGATCAACATTTATCTCAAAAGATATTATTTCAAGATAGAAAAGTAACGCTTCAAAATAGATTCATGATAAAAGTTTTTCACCAACCGAGTGATAGAGATGTAGAACACACTTCTTCTAAAAATGTGTCATGAATCTCAAGACCTTCAAAAATAGACTAACTGAATGTAATGCTGTGAAGTAATGGAAATATCAATTGTTTCTCTGTTCTATTTATTTATTATGATTACTAATTAGTTTTTGTTTCATAAACAGGAATTTGACATTTGTGGTTAGTTTTTACTAGCATTCGAATATCTTCGGAATTGAATTCAGAAGAGATGATTATGTTCTTGAAATGAAGTTCAAAATTGACTTTCAATCTTCACAACCAAGAAATGATTTTATGTAGTAGGTACCATCACGTTACCTTCAAACCTGACCTACATGGATGTATGAACAACTGGTCGAAAAACTATTGAATGTACATCAGAATTATTCTTTAATCAAACTTATCAAATCAAGACAATGACACATATTCACCATTATTCTTCTTAGTTTCGTACTAACTCTGTCTAGTTACATAGTAAATTTATGACGCTGTATGACCAACTCATTCATACAAACGAAAATTCCGGTTTCTTCACCAAGAAACAATGAAGAGAATCGGCAAGATGATATGTAGGTTTCGAGGCAATGAGAAGAATACGAGCTTTAACGGATATTAACATTAGGAGGAAACATTTAACTGTAAAAGCTATTACGTTCGAGCCACTCTGAAGATTCTTTCTACTTTGTATCGGAAAATTGTGAGTAAATGCGACTTCTAGAAATCTAACAGTTTCCTTTCGACGAAGGTGGAAGAAAACTGTCGGTGTTGAATCGACACGGCAATGGGCCGGACTTTAATAGTTCCAAATCGATTCCGATACAGAAGAGACGAAGATGCATTGTGACCTAACGTGATATTCAGGTCATGGTCGACTAAGGAACATATTACTTAGTTAGAATGGGTAATTAGGTATTCATTTCTCTGATGGCCGTGTTACAGTGCTGCATCCACCTGATTTCGTCGGTTAGATAAAAAGGCATGTAGATATCTTGAGTGTAGATAATGAAACATTAAGGATTTTAAAAAACATGGTTCTTTTATATAACACAGAAAAATCTTGCGTGGGTTGCATAACTAGGATTTCAGTTATGTAATCTTATATCTTTGAAATTTCCTAGCAAACATAAATTTTATATGAATTCCGAAGATGTAGGTTTCAGTCCAAATCGAATGAAACGATGCAATTGAAATAATAAAAAATTATTAATAATATATATTATAAAATGATCTATATCAGGTAACGTGTTGCTGTAGCTTAGTCTGGTTAAATCGAAAAGAAATAAAACTGAAACAAGCAAAATAAATTTTTTGAAATGAATATGGGAAATCGTTCTTAGCAGGAAAATAAAACGGATGTTTATATATATATATATATATATATATATATATATATATATATATATATATATAAATAATCCGTGAATCTCTACGATCACACATATATATATATATATATATATATATATATATATATATATATATATATATATATATATGTTGTTGCCTATGATTTATTTTCAACTTTTTGATAATTATTAGCAATAACAGGCTTGGTGAATCTCAAAAAACTCGATTTTATTAAAAAGTTGACGTTTCGCCACAACATTCGTGGCTTTTTTTCGGCTGTGGCCATTCTCTGTTATTTATTACGTGCTATTTAGTCTAAAATTAACATTCAAATCTGTTACTATTAGATGGTAAGGGTAACCACAGAAACCTTTACCCACGTAATGTTCGAAATAGGTTCAAATTATTTTGATTTTGAAAAAAAAACAAACAACGTACTTAAATCAAAACAAAATAATTCAACAAACAAACTGTAACCATAACAGCTCATCTTCTTCGTCAAAATTTCAACATCTAGAATTTTCAATTTTTCTAAATAGAAGGTATAGTTTAGAACATGTGATCTCCAAAATTACAAGTAATGTCTTTTTAAAGACAACAATCAAATACTTTAAACCTATTTTGTACATTACGTGGGTGAAGGTTTCTGTAGTTCCCTTTCCATCTAATATTAACAGACCTGATTGTTGATATTGGACTGAATAGCACGTAATTAATAAATGAAGACGGCCACAGCCGTAATGAAAAAATATTTGAAAAAAGATAAATAGTACCCTATTCTTTGACTTTTCAAAATCAAAATAATTTGAACCTACCTATTTCGAAAATTATGTGGGTAAAGGTTTCTGTGGTTTCCCTTACCATCTAATAATAACAGATTTGAATGTTAATATAGGACTGAATAGCACATAATAAATAACAGAGAACGGCCACAGCCGAAAAATTTTTGATGAAACAAAGTAGCCTTTTTTAACTATTCAAATTTTTTCAAATCAATAAATGTCAAAGAAATTTCAATATTTCAAAAGTTTTGGAAAAGCCACAAATGTCGTGGCGAAACGTCAACTTTTTAATAAAATCGAGTTTTTTGAGATTCACCAAGCCTGTTATTGCTAATAATTATCAAAAAGTAATATATATAGAAGTATTTTTTCTTGGGTTTGATAGGTTCATTTGACATAACAAGTTTTTTCTTCAAACGTCATATAAGTGATAACTTTTGTGACGTTCCTCAATGACATTAAGTGTGATTTATATAACTAGGAGTATAAGTACTTATACTCCTAAGCGTATAAACACATTATAGTACTATGAATTTATTCACAATGGTATTTATTATTCATTCGTAATATTTATAGTACAAGTACAATTATGAAGATTTGCATCATTTAAGTATCCTCCACTTCTTGCAATATCAGTACTATTCATAACAACTTTTCCAGAGTGAACGGCATTTACAAATCCATTACTTGTATCGGGTTCATTAAATGAAGATTGTTCGAGATTTTCCGCGGAGCTAGGTTGAAGAATTCTCTTAGCAATTTTGGTTTTACTTTGCACAGAGTCTTCGATGTACCCTTCGGCAACTGCATCAGATTTCCAACCCCCATGCCTTTTCAGCGTAGTGATATCCACCCCACTATCAACAAGCATTGTTGCGGAAGTTCTTCTTAAGCGATGCCCTGTATGTTCTTTCCAATTTGGAATCTTCAGATACAATGCCACGTCTTTTGCTACATTACCAATTTTATGGATACCCATAACAGCTTTATAACATTTCCCATCAACGTCGTTCCCTAAAATCGGCAGGGCGCAAATTAACGTACTTTCTATATTTGCTCAGATATTCATCACCCAGGACGTTGAAGGTTCTACTCTTATTAGTTTTAGTGTTGGGAATGTTTATTAGCAGCAAAGAACCCATATCTTCAAGATCATCAACTGTCATATTCACTAGTTCATCGCAACGACATGCCCCAGATATTCCAAATATCAAAGCTACCTAAAAAATTAAGTGTTGGTTAGCACAACGTGAAACAAACAAAATGTAATTTTATTACCTTCATCGCCAAATACTTTTCTTCTGGGGCTTCAGACAAAAATTTGCTGAACTGTTCCCTTGACAAGACTCTCGATTTCTTTGGCTTATAACCTTCTCCTTGCTTTTTTAAAAATGCACGCAAATTGTTGTATTTTTCAATGTTCACATTATGCTTCAAATTCAACACAGACCTTATCATTGAATAATGAGCCCACAAACTAGAACTCTTCATTTTCAGTGCCATTTCGGTAAAATATGCCAACAAAACGTTCTCAGAGTATTGCACTACCTTTTCCATTGCACCATTTGTTGAACTTAACAAAAGCAGCTTCATATACTGCAGCAGATTTCGTCGGCAGCAAGTTTTGTATAGCTATTCTAGCTGCCTCTACCACCTCGGGAGGATCATTACACATTTCTAAACTCATTTTCTTCACCGAATTTGAAATATTTGTTTTAATGGATGTCAAACAAGTACGTATCCATGACAACGATACGAAAAAGGCAATATACAGTGAAATACAGATTCAGTCTTATCTTTATTAAAAAATTCGTTTCTTTTTATTGTTTTATTTCGAATGAAATTATGCACGTTTGAAGAAAAAATAGTATATAATATTCGGAGAATAAGATACTTTATGTGCTTCGCATGGACTTTCCACGCTCAGCACATAAAGTATCACTTATTCTCCTAATATCATAATATACTATTTCTAACTTTTACATTATGTTTTAAAGTTGTAATTTGTAATTGCCTTTATCACAAAACATTATATTGTGTTAGCGTAATATGTATGATCGTTCTATTTTCAAACTTATCATATTATTCCATTGCTTCTCAATTATAAATATCATTTAATATTTCACATAAATATAAAATAATAAATGAGAACAATTATATACTACTTTCACATATGAACTTGAGATATTAACTGAATTAATAAGTTTTTGCTCCATAGAAATTTATGGCAATTTTGTTTCAAATGTTCCTTGTTATATTTGGTATTTTAAAAGCAAATAATTTATGAATCATGAATAAATTATTTATATATATATATATATATATATATATATATTTATAAAATTATCTATTTTTGAATTCAACTCGAAACGGCATGTGTTTTTCAAAGTGTCTGATTCACCTCTCAGAATTTATAGTAACATTTTTTATTTTGCTAGATAATACATAGAATATATCATACATATAAATAAATAAAGAGAGTTATTTAGATATTTCATACAGATGAGGTGATGTAATGCAGATCAAGGACTGATCATGCAATCAACGAGAGCGAATAACCTACACTAAACCAGTTTAACAATCTACCTCTTTCATTCTTCAATTATTGAATCTAACTTTATTTGATATAGTTTTCGTAAAAAATGAGGGAATAAAAGTTTTATTGATTCATGAGTGATATTTCGTCGATATGACTGATCAGCTTGAACCTGACCAGATTTTACGTTGGAATAATCAATTTACTCTCGAAAATTTCAAGTAATGAAAATTCAAAAAATATCTTAGTCAATTCATTAACCTACTACGACATTCACCAACATGTTCATATTTAAAAAAGCATCGTCCAAAGATCTGAATACTATATCAAATACTCTTTCAACTATTTAGCAAAAAAAAGAGATTCCCAATATGTTCACCCACTATATCCATTATTCTTCCAACTACTGAGCAAACAAAAAGATAACACAGTATTCTTCTATCATGGTTATGTGAACTGGTGGTTATTTATTCCTTATTTATTTAATAATCTCTATAGACCTTTCACGTTTATGTATCACATCCAGGAAATTGCTTCTTGCTCGAAGCATTTAATTCAGGGCAAAGGTCTTGAAGATGTCAAGGTGACGCAACCATATTAAATATTTAACGTAAACACAACATGCAACAACGTGTAAGTTGATGATTGCTCAGTAATTAGTATATATATATATATATATATATATATATATATATATATATATATATATATATATATATATATATATATATATATATATATATATATATATATATATATATATATATATATATATATATATATATATATATATGTATATATATATATATATGTATATAATATATATATCACCAAGTGATGTGCGAGAATTCAATCTCAGTTATATATATATATATATATATATATATATATATATATATATATATATATATATATATATATATAACTGAGATTGAATTCTCGCACATCACTTGGTGAAACATCATAAAGAATAAAGTATAAACTTTAAAATAAAAACACTTGGCTTATGTTTCACAATATAAAAGTCTTGATAATGAGTTCATAACTCGAAACATGTCGACTTTTCGTTACTGCTAAAAACAGTATCTAAATTTTTTATATTGTGAAACATAAGCCAAGTGTTTTTATTTTAAAGTTTATACTTTATTATATATATATATATATATATATATATATATATATATATATATATATATATATATATATATATATAGATGTATATATATATATATATATATATATATATATATATATATATATACGAGGATGTATTGATATCTAGTTAGCCTAGACCAGTTCCCTGCATAAATAAAATATTGCGTTACCATAGCAACGAACAATAACTTATTAGAAGTGTCAGTGTAAAGTTTGACGTCAAAAAAGTGAACCAGAGTTACGCAATAAATTAAAAGAAAAAATATGTCCACCGAAATTGTGAAAATCGAAAAATTGGAGTATCGAGCCATCATCAAGTACCTGTATTTAAAAGGGTTAAGAGGTAAGCAGATTTACGAAGATTTGCTTAGTACCCTTGGTGATCAATGTTCTTCGTATGCGACCGTGAAAAATTGGACTGCAAGCATCAAAAGAAGTAAATTTTCCATTGAAGATGATGACCGATCGGGAAGGCCAGTTTCTGTGTCAGTCCCCGAAAATATCGATGCAGTTCATGACATGATTTCAACAGACCGTCGAATTGGGCTAAAACGGATATCTGAAGCACTGAATATTTCATACGAACGCGTTCATCATATAGTTCACGTCAATTTGGACATGAGAAAAATTGCTGCGAAATGGATCCCCAAATGTTTGAATGTTGACAAAAAGCGTGCAAGGGTAGTAGCATCGCGTTCGATCTGTGCTCGATTTGAAAACTATGTAGACTTCTTAAACCGGATTGTTACTATGGATGAGACTTGGGTACATTGCTACGATCCAGAAACAAAGCAAACATCGATGGAATGACAACACTCCGGTTCTCCAAGACCTATAAGAAGTTTCGTTTCCAAAAATCTGCTTGAAAAGTTCTTGCTTTTGTTTTTTGGGATTGCCATGGAGTAATCATGATTTATTTTTCTGGATAAGGGTAGAAAAATAACTGAAGATTACTATTCGACATTACTGAAAACTCTACGGGAAAAAATAAGAGAGAAAAGATGCGGAAAGCTATCCAAAGTTGTTTTGTTTTTGCAGGACAACGCCCCTGCACACAAATCTCATGTTGCCAAGCAAAAAATTCGTGATTTAGGGTTTGAATTACTAGAACACCCCCCTTATTCACCAGATTTGGCTCTGTCCGACTATCATCTCTTTCCTCAACTGAAAAAAAGTGTAAAAGGTCGTAAATTTTCTTCCAACGAGGGGGTAATAAAAGCTGTGGAGGTCTGGTTTGCAGAGCAAGAAGAAATTTTTTTTTGAAAGGTCTAGAGACGTTGCAGGTTCGCTGTAATAAATGTATACAATTAAGAGGAGAATATGTTGAGTAATAAAATATTTTGACATTGAAATATTGTTTGGTTCTATAGTAGGCTATGAATTTTTCGATATATCCTCGTATATATATATATATATATATTTATATATATATATATATATATATATATATATATATATCTTAATATATATATATATATGTATATACATAGGTATATATATATATATATATTTATATATATGTATATATATAAATATATATATATATATATAGATATATATATATATATATATATATATATATATATATATAATATATATTGATATATATATATATATATATATATGTATATATATATATATATATATATATATATATATATCTATATATATATATATATATATATATATATATATATATATATATATATATATATATATTTCCAAATCGTTGTTCACGCCATGCTAGAATTTTTTGGGCATATTTGAAGAAAATAGATAATTTTCATCTGAAATTCATAGGATCGAAGCTGCCAGTATTACGCAAATTTGGCACGAACGCGGAAAAATTCTCGTATGGCGTGAATGTATGAAGAAATTCAAAATATACCGCAGTGATATGAACAGCTTCATCGTTTGTAAAAGGTATTTCAATCCTTTTCAATCCTTACTTCTGTGTGCCACAAAAGTCATTACACTGCCACTATATGTATAATTTTAGTATTTGTTAAAAATCATA